>VDFB02301134.1:0-68814 GCA_007258455.2 Sequoia sempervirens
CTCCAAGACTAAATATCACCCATATCCATCACCTACTTCATAATTTTAGACTCATAAATATTAATAATCAAAGAAAAAATACATCTTCAATCAAATGGAGTGTACTCGTCTAGTCATCTCTATCGATTGGACCTCTTCAAGAGTTGAGGTGGAGGTTGTACGGTTGTACCTCCTCTTTGGAACTATTTGAACTATCTAAAGCTCTCCTCCCTGGGTCCTTCATGAGCTTTTGGTTCAACTTTCTCGATCTTTGGGGATAATTGAGCCACATCTCTCTTTGCATCCTCTTCTAGCTACACCACTATGGAGGAAGGCATAATCTCTTTGAAAATAACACTTCTACTGCACAAAAAAAAATTGGCTGGAAGATCCCAAAGCTTGTACCCTTTCACACCAACAACATAGCCAACAAAGATACATTTCACTACCTTGTTCTCCAACTCTAACCGCTTTTACTTAGGCAATTGTGCATATGTCTTGCAACCAAAAACTCTAAGATGTTGTAATAAGGGGTTTTACCTGTACATGCCTCCAAAAGAGTCTTATCAACAAGGATTGATGTAAGAGACCTATTGATTAGGTAACACATCATAGCAAACACTTTTTCCTAGAACTTTTGTTCCAAGATAACTCCACTATGCATACTCCTTGAGCTCTTCATCAACATCCTATTCATTCTTTCTACAACTCCATTCTATAAAAGGTATATGAAGCTAACTTATGTCTCTCAATTTTGTGCTTTTATAGAATTTGTCAAAATCTTCAAAAAAAAACACACTACCATAGTCAATCCTCAAACCCTTCATCTTCCTATCAATCTAATTTTCTACAAGAGCCTTAAACTCCTTTAATCAATTGAATACTTCAAATTTACTTCCATGGAAACACACCCATGTCTTCAAAAAATATCTATAAAACATACATAGTACCAAGGCTAAGAAATTGAAGGAACATTAATAGGACCAAATGCGTTTGAATCAATCAAGTCCAACACCCTAGGAAATTTATGAGAACTAAAATAAACCTGAGCAGAGTTCTATTTTTCATATACACAAAGTTCCTCAACAAGATTTTTCATTTTTAGAGTCCTTAGACCCTTCTCACCTATATGGCCCATTCTTTGGTGCCATAATATTATTTTCTAAGTCAATAACTTGCTCTCTAAAGAAAGAGCTTGTTTAGGTGCCCAAAAAGCATAGCATCAACAGTAGACACAACACTCGTCTTTGTTGCTTTTGAGGATGAAGGTGTAGATTCTACAAATCTCTTCACTACAAGAACAAAAAAATTATTGCACTAGATGGTAAATTCATCTAGTTGAAATAGAGTGCCCACCCAAACACCTCTATCGCGTTCCATAGCTCCTCACACCATCTTACACCCTCCGCTAGAGAAAACAACTTGCACACCTACATCATTAATTTTGTTAACTAATAACAAGTTCCAAGCCAAACCAAGGATGTGCAACATACCATTAATCCCCTTCACTTGTCCATTAATGAATCGAATCCAAACTATACCACAACCAACAAAGCTCAAATGAAAAATCATCACCAAGATACACCTTCACACCATCATATTTTTTATACTTTGAAAACCACCCTCTATGGAAGGTCATATGTATAGAAGCCATAGAGTCTATCAACCACACACCTTTCGATGAATAAGTTGCAAAGGGCCCAACAAAGGCATCTACATCATCCTAAGAAGACTTTTCAGATTCACCATTTCAACCATTTTTCTTTTTCTTTTTCCCTTCTTTGTAGTCTTTGTGGAAGTGTCTTGTCTTTCTACAATTCCAACACTTAGCCTTAGATTTTCCAAGAGCTTTGAATCTTCCACAAAATTTAAATCTAGAATTTTCTTTATTCTTGTGCTTCTTCTTGCCTTTCTCCTTCAATATTCCATGAACAGCTAGGGCTTCCTTAACAAATTCAAAGGCTTTCCCCTGCATCTCCTCAAGTAAAGCAATCACTACCTCATCCATTTTAAGTTTCAATGCAAGGCTCCTAATTGCCATCACTAAGAGATCTCACGAGTCTAGCAAAGAACATAATATTTTCATGCAACAATCCTCCATTTTCACTCCAACAAAGTGCAACTACGTCACAATCATATTGAGCACATTCAAATGCTTAGCCACAAAACCACCATCATCCATTCTCAAGGTGTACAACTTCTTTCTTAGAAAAAATTTGTTAAACAAGATTTAGCCTAGAAAAAGTCTCCCAATTTCTTCCAAAAAGCTTGTGCGGTGGCTTCTTCATGTACATTTGACAAAATGGAATCCGCCAAGCAAAGCCTAATGAGGCCCTTTGCACTTATGTCCAATAGATTCAAGTCAACTTGTGACATTGTGGTGGGTTTGGATCCAAATACAACAACCCATAGATCTTTGACTACAAGCATATCCTCCAATTTGAGCTTCCACAACTCAAGTTAGTGTCGATGAACCTCTCCATCTCTATCCTTGATGTGCTTTCCATTTTCCTACAACAAGATCTCCTTTTGTGCAAGCTACCACTCAAATCAAGATTAGAACAAACAGCCATATCCCTAACACTTAAAACCCAAGGAGATTAAGCTTTGATACCAAATGAAAGGAAGCAAAGATGTAGAATATGCTTCCTACACTAATCTATGAGAGGAGGTATGTGCAAAAATTAAATTAATCATACACTCACAAAAACAATGTACCATCACATAGTGATTTACCATGGGAAAACCCTTTCAGGAGCAAAATCCCACACCTCAAAGCAACTCAATGTATTATTCAGTAAGCAAATGATTACAATACACTTGCAAAGGCTAAGCTTTTACTAGGGTATCACCAACAAGAGATCTAGAGCAATTCTAGTAGCATAAAAATACCTACAAAATTCACTATAAATGTAGTGAATCCTTCACTATAGACAATAGACTTATCCTATGTTGATGTGCAATCACTATGAATGCCTTGTAACATCTATGAGCCTCCACACTATCTTCCATTTCACAATTTTGATGTTTTGGTGCAGTTTTGGTAGTTTTCTAACTTAGAGCTAATGCACACCATTCGATGCTCCAAATCTGATCTCATCAAATGGTTCATGAAATTTTGGCAAGAGGCATAAGAGGCTTACATTGAGAAGCCCCAACATTGTGGCATGTGGTACTATCATGTCCCCATTTTCCTACCTTAGTCTTGCCTCATTTTTATTTTTATTTTAAAATAGTTTTTTTAAATACTACCCTATATTATATAATATAAATATAATAATATAATAATAAAACATAAAATGAAATAAAATAAAGTAAAATTTCAAATTTAAAAATGTGGCACCCAATTTTGGGCCATGGACTTATCTCTCATTCAGATATAAGATCAAATCATGAAGCTTTTGGGAGGTACGAAATTTTGATCATTTTAACTGAATTTTTTGAGTGATCTACCCAAAGAGGATGAAACCCCTTGGAGGCACTAGCAAAGGTAGGACAAAAACCCTACTTTGTTAAGAAATCCTAAACCAAGGGTTGTACAAGAACTAACCTAGAGATCTGGTTGAATATTTCAAGTCAAGCACTAAGGAAATCTACATGCAAAATCAAATTATTAAATCCAAGCGAGTTGCGGCTACCCTACAGACCTATTGGAGTGCTAATCTGGGTGAAATCCTGCCATATCAATTGTCAATATAAAAGTAATTAGAACCACTAGTTGCAGCATTTCCCCAGAGTAGAAGACTACCATCATACCGGCCATTGGGTTGCATTGCCTTCCAAGTCTCATCGGCAGCTAGCAGCAAGGATTTTAGATGGATAAGGGCAAATTTTGAGGCCAATCCTTGTATTAGAGCCAAGACAACTTTGAAGGGTGTAGAGTAGGGGGATTCGTCACCCCCAAGGCTCCAAGTCACAGGAGAGCCTCAAGGAACGAACTACCTCAAGTTGTTTGACAAGTTGAGTGAGAGGCTGAAAAGGAAGGGAAAACAGTGCACTATTTCCCTTCTGCTAAAGACAAGTGTTTCCCAAATCAAGTGAGTCGACCACAGAGGTTTCGGACAGCAGACCAGACAGCTCGCTATCTGAGGATGGCAGTGCAGGAGCCGGACTCCAACGTGTTGCGTTGTCGTCCCAGAGATGCATTGGCGTCCTATGCAAACAAAGGTCTGATAAACAGTCAGAAAATACAAAGGGCCTACTTACTACCCGACTGTTAAGGTTTTACAGTTTAACAGAGAAAATGCAGGAAAAAGAAAGTACAAGAAGAAGAATACTAAAAAGCTATTCTAGTACGAAAATGATAGAGAAAGAGTAGGAAAAGATACCATTCCACTTGCAATTCAGTGCTCTAGTTGGCTTTGAGTAGACAAACCTACACATACACACACAGAAACAGGAAAAATGTTGGGTTGTGTTTTGAAGTTTGCCACAGTTAGACCCCCGTTTTGGTGTTCCCACCTCCATGGACAGCCAAGATGCCACAATATAGAGAAAATCGATAAAGGAAAGAATAGAAAAGACGCTATCAAATACAGTGCAAAGATAGCCCAAATGCTACTCTATAAGACACAATGATGCAAGTAAATACAAAGAGAAAAATCACCTTCCCTTCTGCTCGCACTCAAGGCTAAGCAAGGAAGATGCCGAGAGATGACACCACGCTAAGAGAATGGAGCTTAGTAGACCTACAAAATAGTGGTGTTGTAGCAAGAGTACGTTGTAGGAGCCAAGAAGAGAGCTTGCAGCAGCAAGGAAGAATGATCAAGAAGAGAGCAAGCATGAGCTTGAGAGAGTCAGAATTAGCATGGAGTGAAAGAATGAAATAGAGAGAGTGAAAGAATGAATTTGAATGGGTAAAACGGAGGCAAGGAGTCGTTTTTTGTTGGTCAAGACCCAGCAGAGAACATTACGTTTGCGACCAACTAGAAAATGTAACATTTATGTGGATTTCAGAGGTAGGAATATGTCAGTATGGCAGCGCGGCGCGCACGTGTCCCTGAGAAATATTCCTCCACTAATGCAAAAAGACAAGGCTAGGTGGAAGGAATGGAATGATGGCGGTGGGTTTTGCATCATCAGACTTATAATTTCTAAAGTAGAGGTAAATAAATGGGAAATTTTCCAAGGGTGAAAATTTACACCATTACATTTTTCCCCCACTTTAGCAAGCTAAAGTAGAAAGAGATTGAAGAGAATATACCAAAATCGTTGAGGAAGCAGATCTTCGATTTGGCGCACTTGGGCATGAAAGAGGGGGCTGCACAGGTTCTCAGTCCTTCAAAGCTATTTGTGATCTCGCCACAAACATGTTAGGCTACAGACAAAACATGTTTGGCAAAAAATCATAATAGACACACAAGAAGACACAAGTCGGCATGATAAGACACAACCTGATCGGATAGACACAAGACACACACTAATCAGATAAGCCTGTGGCTGTTGCAAACTTCGTTGCAAGATAGTCACAGAAAGGATGGGTCTAGTCAAGCTGCCCTCAAGCTAGACGCGAGGATATACGATGGCTGACACCAAGACAGCAACATCGAATATCAAATAAAAGACATAATTTTGCAAGACACCAAAGAAATTCATTCTTAGAAATGATTTCAAAAGGGGTTCCTTCGGCAAGGAACCCTTTAAGACACCAAGGGGCCCATTCAAAGGGATATTCCATTTGAAAGACACGACATTTCCCGCAAGTGATTATGTCATCAAGGAATCCTTTTGAAAGATATTTCATCAAGGAATCCAATGGAAAGAATGCTCCTCAAAGGAAAGTTTTCAAACTCTTTCATGTTAAAAAAAGTACTCCTTTTTCAAAGGAAAGTTTCTAGATACTGCTGCCACGAAATCATTTTCGAAAGAAAAATTCACCAAGAAGTCCCCATTGAGAGAATGCATCAGTTTGGAAAATGAAAAAAAAAATTGGTAAGGGATTCTTGGCCAAGGAATTCACTTTATTAAAAATCAAAGAAGCATGATAGCCCCCCCCTAGGATGGTGTGTGTGTTACGCAAAGGAGCACATAGCATCCTAAGGTGAGAAAGGGCAGGCAGAGATGTCATGGCACGCAACACATAAGAACCACAACATCAAAAAGCAAGCAGATAGAGACGAAGAAATCAAGAGACAGGGGGATCTAAGAATTCGAGGTCAAAACTATTCATAGATATAAATAGATAGATAGTAATATAATATACGTATGAACTATCATCAATCTCCAAAGTTCTCAGAACATGAAGAAGAGCACATAAAGACAAAGTGAATTAAAAATTAGGTCAACATGGAAGAAGGCCTAAATGCCCCCAACGCTTTGCATCGTTCCCAATTATTGAAAAGCAAGTTCATGACACATAGAAGAATGATGATACACATAGAAGAAGTGCACAACAGGTTCTCCACACTTGTATCCAAGCACCTACAAGGATAGCGAGGGTCCTCCAAGCAGGATCACAAACATAAAAAACAAGCACGAGGGAACACAAACACACAAACAAATCTATGCTATAGATAAAGAAAAGGTACCAGCCTAGTCCTCATTGACTAGCAGGTCATCCTACTCAATCTGGGAGATGGGATGGGTTGGTTGGTTGGATGGTGGGATTCGGATGCTGGATGGATATAAAGAATACGGATAATTACTCGAGATCCGGCGTGGAACTGGAATCGGAGTTGGAATATCAGGATGGTGGAACAATCAATCGACAATCTAATCAAAATCTTCGCTTACCTCCACGCTGCGTCGGTTATGACCTTCTGGCCCCGAGAAAGCGACACGAGAAAAGACAAAACTCTTTGCTCCAACGCGAGAAGTATCCTTCACAACCGTTTCTAATGGAAGGATAGTCTCCTAGGCGGGAACAGGAGATGGACGCACAGGATCAGAAACAACCATAGAAGGAGAAACAACCACAGGAGGAGAAACAGACATAGGCACCTCAGTAGTAAGCCTCTTCCCATTCGTTGCCCTAGGGGGAGGAGGAGCGGTAGGAGGCCGCAGAGGCCGAGACATAGGGGCAGCCCCACGAGAACCCTTCCCCTTGCCATAGACAACGGGTCAAGGAACTGTGGGCAAAACAAAAAGCTCAAAAACTTGACACTTTGAATTTCGCCACATGGGCACCATCGCACTTCCCATGCGAGGCATGGGAGTGGGAGCCAAAGATGCCGCAGCATAATGAGAAGTGGAAGCAGGAGCAGATGACACAGAAGGAGAGGGCCCTTGGGCACAAGCAAGCTTCCCCTTCCCCTTTGGCTGGGGAGAAGCAGCTTCTTGTTGTGCAATCATGGAAGTCTTCACAGAAATCGCATAGGCAAAGACTAGATAGCTAGCTTTTGGCGTTGTGCCCTTAGTTTTGTATTTAACATATGCACGATATAACAAATCTCCCCTTGGAGGGAGAGGTCCGATTGGAGCAGGCCAAAAGTGATCCAATGAGAAGCCCCCATGCGATACTAACAATTTATAACCAATGTCATGCACTACATGCACATAACATTCATGAGGGAATTTTAGGCACTTGTGAACCACAAAAGCAACACCGTTCATAGAGACTAGCCAAGGAATGCCTAATCTCACCCTGAACAGGTCGGATTCTGGGCTTATAACAAAGGACGCATCAACAACCTTGGGTCCAACCAAGACCGAAAGAGAAATGGTGCCCATAGGGGCAACTAAGAGTCCATCATGCGTACGGAGAGTGGCCTGCGACTCTTCGTATTCCTCCTTGTGTAAGCTATTTATGAATAGAGCTTCCTTCATTATGACATTCACCCTACTAATCGGATCGACCAAGACGCCAGTTACGACATTGTCATTATCCAAGCGAGATGTATAAAGGGGAAAGCTCCCTATTTAAAGGCAAGTCATGCGAGGTGAATGTTATATTGGGTGTTACATTCGTAGACTTAGCAGGAGGAATACGTGTGAATGAGACCATATTCATGTATTCAGATGGAACTAACTCAAAAGATGTAGAAGATTGTGTTGATGAATTGTAGCTTAGGTCAGATATAAGCGATGATTGCTGTAAAGCGTCATCATCACTTATATAAGATCTAAACTCTTCATGTTATATTTCCAGAAATAAGTATGATGATCGAATTTTATAATGCTTGTATAAAATTGTAATTATTTATTTGATGTTCTGAATTCGCGTTGATCAAATTTCAGGATTCTTATATTCATCCGCCATGCGTAAGGGTTTTTTTCATTCTTGTATTAAGCAATGAATGTTTAAACCGAGTTATCATCGGCTGTGAGAGGGACCCGCGCCCTAAGGGACACGTCCTCTCAAGAGACGCATCCCTTGGAGGCGGGTCTCCTAACATATAAAAGATGATCCCAAACATAATATGCAGACATCAAAATCATTAATGTTCTACATTCAGTACATTTTGCAATAAAAGGAAGAACTCAGAAAATTCGCATTTGTCTTAGAATTTATTAATCAGAATCTCAGACCTTCTTAGTTTATCCTTAGTCTTAGGATCTTGTCCTGATCAGATTTGTTTACATTTACATGGTATCAAAGCCACATTGTGCAAATCCTAAACAAATCTAATATCAGTTTGCTCTAGAAAATTCGTATTTTTTTTAAAAAATCGAATTTACTCACATTCTTCATAATGTCAAGTGTGATCAGATTTGAAGATCGCCTTGCAGGAGCAGACAATTTCACATCATGGAAATTTAGAATCATGATGATCCTTAAGGAACATAAGCTAGACTCACTTGTGAGAGAAAATTTGGAGGAACCTAAGTCTGAACCTGAGAAATCTCAATGGGTGGAAAACAATGAAAAGGCTATGAAAATCCTAGTAGATGCAGTTAGGGATCACATAGTGCCCATCCTAGCTAAACATGAAATTGCCTACCTCATGTTCAAATCTCTTGAGAGTACCTATGAGATCAACAACACCTGTAGGACTCTTGCTTTGAAAAGGAAAATCAACAATGTTCAAATAAACAAAGGAGAGTCCATTAATGCATACTTCATGAGGATTATTGAATTGAGGGATCAATTATCCACCATTGGATATCAGATTGACAGCAAAGAGTTAACTCTGATTGCTCTAGGAGGTCTTCCAAACTCTTGGGAGTCTTTTGTTCAAGGTGTAAGTGCAAGATCTAAACTCCCTAAGTTTGATAGGCTAAGATCTGACTGTCTTCAAGAAGAATCCAGACTCTCCTCTAAAGAGAATAAACAAAAGAACATAGATGAAGACATTCTTGCACTCAACTCAACATCTAATAAACAGAGTAAGAAAAAATCCTTCAAGAAAGGGTCTTCCAAAAGAAAGAGAAATTCCAATGGAAAGGGATCTCATAAGAAGAAAGATATCTCTCAAGTACAATGCTTTAGATGTGATCAATATGGTCACTATGCAATGAAGTGCCCTGATAGGACTAAACAACAAACTTCCTTTGCTAAAGTAGGAAAGTCAAATTCAGATCATGAACCTGAGAACTTTGTGTTCTATTCAGCCCTATCTAGTCAAGTATCCGACCACACTCTCAACTGGGTGATTGACAGTGGTGCCTCTAGACATATCACAGGATTCAGAGAACACTTAGATACTTTGACCGAAAGGATTGATGAAGAAGTAACCATCGGGGATGATTCAGCACACCCTGTAAGAGGGGTTGGAACTTGCTCCATCAAGTTGAAATCTGGGCTTTCTCTTCAACTCACTGAAGTCTTGTTTGTACCTGGAATAAAGAGGAATCTTATATCCATCTCTTCCCTTGAAGACAATGGTTATAGAGTTACCTTTATAGATGGAAAAGTTCTTGCTTGGCCTAAAAACTCAACTATCAAGAAAGCCCTAACCATAGGCGTAAGACAAGGGTACCTTTATAAACTATGCACTGAAGTTAATCAAGCCCTTACCCTTGACACCTTTGATTCAAATGAGATTTGGCATAGAAGATTAGGTCACCTTCATTTCCGTGCCCTACCTTCTGTGGAAAAACTTGTAACAGGCTTACCTAAGTTAAAACCATCTCATGAAGGAACTTGCAAAGGTTGTGCCTTAGGGAAGAATTCAAAGGGATCCTTTCCCTCTAGTTTGAGCAAAACTCTTAATGTGTTAGATCTGGTTCACTCAGACTTATGTGGACCCATGTTTGTACCCTCTAAGGCAGGATTTCTTTACTATGTCATATTTGTAGATGACTTCTCTAGGAAAACCTGGATCTATTTCCTTAAGTGTAAAGAATCAATAGAAATCCTCAAAAAGTTCAAAGAGTTCAAAGCCCTTTCTGAAAATTTCTCCGGAAAGAAAATAAAAACCTTAAGGACAGACAATGGGAAAGAATACACCTCTGAGATTTTTAAGGAATTTTGCCTAGAAGCTGGAATTAAGAGGGAGTTCACAGTTGCCTACAATCCCCAACAAAATGGGGTTGCTGAAAGGAAAAACAGAACCATTGTAGAAGCTGCTAAAGCAATGCTACTTGACCAAAACATTGATACTTCTTTCTGGGCAGAAGCATCTAGGACTGCTGTCTATATTCAAAATAGATGTCCTCATTCCCATCTTGATAACAAAACTCCTGAAGAAGCCTTTACCGGCGTGAAACCTGACATCAGTCATTTTAGGATCTTTGGCTGTCCTGTCTATATTCATGTACCTAAAGAGAAGAGATCCAAACTAGAACCTTCCGGAAAGAAGGGGGTGTTTATGGGTTATAGTGAAAATTCCAAAGCGTACAGGATTTACATTCCCGGGCAGAATCAAATTGAGTTGAGTCGAGATGTCATCTTTGAAGAAGACATTGCATTCAAAAGGGCAAGAAGCTCCTCTGAGATAGAAACCCTTTCCCCTAGAGTACCTGAGATGGAACCTGATTCTGAGATTCAGAGGGAGCATTCTGAGGAAATGTCACACGAACTTCCATCAAGTGAGAATTCAAATGACAATAACAGAAAGAGACCACTTTGGGCCAGGAAGATGCTCAAAGAAGCTGAGGTTCATGCAGCACCCAAAGGAACGTTCAGGGAGAGTAAAAGACCCAAACGTTTCTTTGGCTATGTTGCTCTAATAAACAACATCTTAAACTCAGAACCTGACAGTGTTACAGAAGCCCTCCAACATCAAGCATGGAAGGATGCAATGACGGAGGAATATCAGTCCATTCTTAAGAATGATGTATGGGATGTAGTGCCTAGACCAAAAGGGAAATCTGTTGTCTCTTCCAAATGGCTCTTCAAAATCAAGCATGCTGCTGATGGCAGTATAGAAAAATATAAAGCACGTTTTGTGGCAAGAGGTTTTTCTCAAAAGGAAGGCATTGATTACGAAGAAACATTTGCACCTGTTGCCCGTTACACATCAGTGAGAGCAGTGTTAGCCATTGCAGCAGCTAAAGGCTGGAAGATCCATCAAATGGATGTGAAAACTGCCTTCCTGAATGGAACCATTGAAGAGGAAGTCTATCTGGAACAGCCTGAAGGTTTTGTGATACATAAACCTGACTCACATGTATGCAGACTGAAGAAAGCTCTTTATGGACTTAAACAGGCTCCCAGGGTCTGGTATGAAAGAATTGACAGCTATCTCTTGGGATTAGGATTTTCCAAGAATGAGGCCGACTCCAATCTCTACTTCAAGGTAATCAAAGGTGATATGCTAATAATTATTTTATATGTTGATGACCTGCTATAACAGGAGAAGATCACCTCATTGCTCAAGGGAAGCAGGATCTAACTTCTAAATTTGACATGAAAGACTTAGGCATTCTACACTACTTCCTAGGTTTAGAAGTATGGCAGAAATCAGAGGGCATTATACTAAACCAAGGGAAGTATACTATTGATATTCTGAAAAGATTTGGAATGTTGAACTGTAGACCGATGTCTACACCTATGGAAACCAACCTTCACAAATTAAAAGAAGTTGCAATAGAATCCAAGTGTGCAGATTCAACCCTTTACAGATAGATGATTGGATCCTTGATGTATCTGGTGAACACCAGACCTGATATTTGCTATGCAGTGAATGTTCTCAGCCAGTTCATGTGTGAGCCAAAGGAAATTCACTTAATGGCTGTAAAACATATTTTGAGATATCTTCAAGGCACTATTGGATTTGGTCTTCTTTACAAGAATGATCATCTAGATCTACATGGGTACTCTGATTCAGATTGGGCTAGAAGTATAACTGATCGGAAAAGCACATCAAGATGTTGCTTCAGTTTAGGATCAGCTATGATCTCCTGGATTTGCAGAAAACAATCTTCAGTTGCTCAGAGCTCAACAGAAGTTGAATACATTGCAGCCTCAATGGGAGCAAGAGAAGCAGTTTGGATTCGTAAATTGCTTGTGGGACTTTTTGGTGAACCCTTGAATCCTACAATTATTCATTGTGATAATCAGAGTTGCATCAAACTCTCTGTAAATCCTATCTTTCATGATAGATCTAAGCACATTGAGATCCCCTATCATTATGTAAGAGATATGGTGGAAAGGAAAGTGATTCAGTTGGAGTATATTAGTACAAATGATCAAACTGCAGACATTCTCACCAAGCCTCTCTCTCGAATCAAGGTAGAGCACTTCAGGAAGAAACTTGGTATGGTTAATGTAATTTGTTATTTATGTTTGAAATTCAAATTGTTTATCAAATTGTACTAATATATAAAGATGTTTAAATGTGTAAACTCTTTTGTCATGTGTGTGACTCCATGACTTTATGGGCCTACTCCCCCTATGTACATTATTGAAAGGTGACGATCTTTCTAATAATGAACATTTGTATTTGACATTGTAAAGTGACGACTCTACAATGTTAAACTATCATGATAGATATCATGTGACTTGATATCTGTGGACATGTCATGATAGTATCTCTTGGACACTTTGATGGATATCATAGGACTTGATATCATCTGAAGATCATTGTAATCCTTAAGAGATAATCATGGTGGATATTTATATCCATGGATATGCCATGAATTATGGTAGACATCATGTGACTTGATGTCAGTGCACATACCATAATAAAGATGTGTTATGAAGAATGTCATGTGACTTGACAAACTTTGAGAAAACATATCATATCTTCGATATCACGTGTAAAGGTGATATCTCCACTTATTTGATTTGAAATATCTTCCCTAGCTAAGAGGGAGTGTTGATGAATTGTAGCTTAGGTCAGATATAAGCGATGATTGTTGTAGAGCGTCATCATCGCTTATATAAGATCTAAACTCTTCATGTTATATTTCCAGAAATAAGTATGATGATCGAATTTTATAATGCTTGTATAAAATCGTAATTATTTATTTGATGTTCTGAATTCGCGTTGATCAAATTTCGGGATTCTTATATTCATCCGCCATGCGTAAGGGTTTTTTTCATTCTTGTATTAAGCGATGAATGTTTAAATCGAGTTATCATCGGCTGTGAGAGGGACCCGCGCCCTAAGGGACACGTCCCTTGGGCGGACGTGTCTCCACATATGGAGACACGTCCTCTCAAAAGACGCATCCCTTGGAGGCGGGTCTCCTAACATATAAAAGATGATCCCAAACATAATATGCAAACATCGAAATCATTAATGTTCTGCATTCAGTACATTTTGCAATAAAAGGAAGAACTCAGAAAATTTGCATTTGTCTTAGAATTTATTAATCAGAATCTCAGACCTTCTTAGTTTATCCTTAGTCTTAGGATCTTGTCCTGATCAGATTTGTTTACATTTACAGATTGAGTAATTAGATTTGCAAACTGAGACAAAAAATGGGTCAATATAAATTTGCAATTCCCTATTTTCCTTTGCCATAGACTTAATGGAATTTTGCTTCTTCCCATCGAGGCGGATTGTCCCATTGTCGATGCAGTCCTGGATCTCATGCATGCATTGCTCGGTATCATGTTCATGTACTTGGTGGAATTGGCAAAGTTGTTGCTCGTCATACCACTTAGGATAGGGTTCAAATAGAGGTCGAGGTTCTGGCAATGTTAGAACTTTATCTTTTAACAACTTCTTTAAAACAGCAATATAAGATTTGGATAGCTTCGTAAGTGTCTATTGCGCCCCAAACCTTTATCTTTGGGTGTAGAGACAATGTTCGCAATAGCTTTGTTTTTGCTAGAAACCAACACTACAAATCGGTTATCAAAACAGGAGCGCGAAGACAAACCCACGAACTATGCCACCATCTAGTGGTACTCACGCAGCGCAGCACACAGGTGTGCAAAATAAAGGATATTTCATCAAGGCAAACTTTTCTTGCCATGATTTTTGTAAGTTACCAATGAAAACCTTTTGAATATCTAAATCCGTTAAAGGATAAGAAATTTGAGAGAACAGCGCTTGATAGCAAGCGATAAAATTGGTCACTTTTTCCTGGTTCCCCTGCTTACATTGGACGAGATTCGAACAAGTCATCTGCGGTCCAATGTTAGCTTGGAACTGCCTGAGGAACTAATTTACCAACTGATTGAACGAGAAAATAGAGTTATCCGATAAGGAACAGTACCACTCAAGGGCAGTGTCCTTAAGGGATCTTGGAAAGAGTTTAGCCATTGGAGCATCATGGTGGAAGAAATCAGTGCAAATAGCATTAAATGTCGAAACATGCATCTGAGGGTCTCCACGACCATAATACTTTTCAAATTTTGGAATCTCCATTCCCTAAGAGATAGGAGTGTTTAGAATAGAAATGGATAAAGGACTATGACGGAAGAAAGGTCGAAAGATAGGTTGAGAGGTAGCATTGGATAGGTTTGCTAACTGGTTCTACATCTGACCCATGTTCTTCAACAAGGCATTTAAAACAGGGTCAGAGGATGAAACAAGATCAATGGAACCACCACCAAAACGTCCGGAACCACCGGAGCTACCAACCCCCATTCCAGCAGAGACCCTACCACCTAGACTAGCTTGGACTCCAGGATTACGGCCAGGAGCATTCGGCGTAGCAAAACTAAAGCCCAAGGGTACTATATTCACTTTAAACGATGGGGATTGGCTAAGGACCAGAGGCAATGTCAACAAAAGGGACGGTCTCAATCATACACACCGATACCCTAGGCATGGAGACTTCTAGCTATCTCTTAGCGGTCTCAAAACCTAGGTCTCGGGTGGTAACCAAGTTAGGATTATACGTTGAGACATGAGTGTCCACAATATCTACAAGGCCCCAGAGAAATTCTATGCCTCTTCGGTCCTTATCCAACATAGTTCTACCTTGGCTGCTTTGGCCAAAGTTCTTTCTCCAAGTACTTCTCGAACTCCCCAAGCCTTCTATCTAGGGAAAGAAGTTGAATTGAGGGGATCTCAATAGCATCATCTTCCTCCACAGACGAAGCAGAAGGAGAAGCAGGGGGTGTAGGAATATGAGTAGCTTCCCCAAAAGGGCTAGAAAAAATAGTATGCATTCCCGAAACAGTTTCTTCAAAGGTAGGATGGGTAGTAACCTTCTTAGGATCCATCTCTATATGTCGTAAGCTCCTTCCAACAACGTGCTCAGAGGTTGTAGACTGAGTCATAAAGCTCATAAAGCTTCACAACACACAAGTTTGTAACGCACCCAAGACACGAGAGAAAGGTTCTCGACACAAAGAAACAGAAACGAAGGCTTTCACGTTAGGTTCACCAAAAATGTAGAGTAGGGGGATTCACCACCCCCAAGGCTCCAGGTCATGGGAGAGCCTCAAGGAACGAACTGCCCTAAACTACCTCAGGTTGTTGGATAGGTTGAGTGAGAGGCTAAAAAGGAAGGGAAAACAGCGCACTGTTTCCCTTCTGCTAAAGAAAGGTGTTTCCAGAATCAGGTGAGCCAACCACAGAGGTTTTGGACAGCAGACCGGATAGCTCACTGTTTGAGGAGGGCAGTGCAGGAGCCAAACTCCAACGCACCGCACTGGCATCCTACACAGAGAGAGGTCTAATGAACAGTCAGAAAGCACAGAGAGGGCCTACTTACTACCCAAATATTGAGGGTTTATAGTTTAACAGAGAAAATGCAAGAAGCAGAAAGTACAACAAAAAAAATACTGAAAACCTATTCTAGTATGAAAATGACAAAGAAAGAGAAGGAAAAGATACCATTCTGCTCACAATTCAATGCTCCAATTGGCTTCGAGTAGACGAACCTACGCATACACACATAGAAACAAGAAAATGTTGGGTTGTGTTTTGAGGTCTGCCACAGTCACATTTTGGTGTTCCCACCTCCACGGACAGCCAAGATGCCACAATATAGAGAAAATCAATAAAGGAAAGAATATAAAAAACACTATCAAATAGAATGCAAAGACAGCTTGAATGCTACTCTATAAGACACAATGATGCAAGTAAATACAAAGAGCAAAATCACCTTCCCTTCTACTAGCACTCAAGGTTGAGTGAGGAAGATGGCGAGAGATGACACCATGCTAAGAGAATGGAGCTTAGTAGACCTGCAAAACAATGGTGCTGTAGCAAGAGTATGTTGTAGGAGCCAATAAGAGTGCTTGCAGCAAAAAGGAAGAATGATCAAGAAGAGAGCAAGAATGAGCTTGAGAGTCAAAATTAGCATGGAGTGAAAGAATGAATTTGAATGGGTAAAATGGAGGCGAGTCGTTTTGTTGATGCATAGCCACAAGCTTCATACTTCCAACAGCAATCAAAGAATAAACTCATATAACCATTGGCTATTCATTTATTGTAAATAATTTAATTGCAATGTAATTTATATATCTCTTATTGATGACGACTTGTGAAGAGGCGCTTCACTTGATTAATAAATAATATTTTATTGTGGCCGACTTCACCTTCATATCCGCCATCTTTCATGAGTCACAACTCTTCATTGAAGGCCAACATTGCATCTAGAAGAGACGCATTGGTTTGGAGATCTCCCTATCGAATTGTATATAATGAGGCGCTAGTCTCTCATTCACATCATCTTACAATCATACAAAGAAAGTGCAAATTCACCTACAGCAGAGTTCGATATTGGAATGCATCATTATTCTTCATAGAGATCGAAGTAATTCTTCAAGAAGGCCGAAATTATCATCAAGGAAGTGCGATATTATTATCTGGAGTTTGCATCAAGTGTGGTGCTGATATTTGGCCTTGTGATCGGCCTCATTGTAAAGAGAATTGCTGATTATTATTCAATATATAAGTGATATATTGTTGCTGGGTTTTTCTCCCTCAAGTTGGAGGGTTTTCCCAGGGTATATGCTGTGTCAAATTGTTTAAATTGTTGTATATCTGCTTATTTAATTTTTGATCCTAAAACTAACACGTTTTTCATCGGTCAAGACCGAACAGAGAACGTTACGTTTGCGACCAACCAAATAACATAATGTTTCTACGGATTTCAAAGGCGGGAATCTGTCAGGACGGCAAAGCAACGCACGGACGTCTGTGTGGCACGCACGCATCCCCAACAAATATTCCTCCACCAACACAAAAAGACAAGGCTACGTGGAAGGAATGGAATGACGACGGTGGGTTTTGCATCATCGAACTTATAATTTCTAAAGTAGGGGTAAATAAATGGGAAATTTGCCTAGGGTGCAAATTTACGCCATTACAAAGCGTAAAATTTACCTCACCACCTAAGGATTGCCATTGCCTTGGAAACATAGCAGCATCACATGACCTGGATTCCACCATCACACTAAAAAAGAGGGGTCACACACAACAAATAGACATCAATTTGCAATCTTACTATAGTCTGCCAGCCCATCAAGTATACAACCACCAGACCACCAAACCACAGGGATCGAGTTTATACCAAGGATTTCAACTAATCATTGGGTATTAACTAGGTAATAGGACATTCCTATAGTCCTATTTGGTTACTCAGTGACCTAGAATCTGAAGACTATTGTAACTGCTGAGTGTGTAGAGATATTTCTGATTGTTGACTATTTGAAATTATTGAAATTCAAGTTAAATTTGAGATCATTAATTGCTACAAGCTATGTATTGTGCAAGTCGATTTTAACTATACAATCTAGATTGTTCTTTGCTATGCTACCTGCACGTAGGAAGGATATTATATCGGTATCAAAGCAAGCAGTCCTACCAGCTTGTAGGATTAATTAATGTTTATGCAATGGAGTCAAAGAGATCAGAGAGCCTTAGAGAGGGAAAGGAGAAGATTAGAGGCAGCAACACAAGAAGTTAGCATTGGAATTGGAGTTAGAGGTAAGAAGAAGATGTTAGATCAAGATGATGAATGCAAGGCTTTCATGCATAGACAAGAACAAATGGCACAAAGACAGGAACAAATGACACAAATGCTCATCCAAATGACACAGAACATGATTAACAATAATAATCCCACTAGGCCTACACAAAACTATTCAAGAGAAGGACATAATTCAGATCAGAATGCGGTTGGAAATCACACAAATAACTATAGGACTTGTTGTGACCTAATTCACACATCGCCCCATTGCAAATGGGGACCCTAGTAATTTTCCTTATAGGGTTTTGTCGTTGAATCTCGGTCTCGTCTCGTCTTTCTTTGGGGGTTTAGGGTTTGAGTTTTTGAATGGCCACCCGAGTCAAGTGAAGGAATTTGAGCCTGGATCATTGTGCAAACATCATCATAGTGCTTAGGAGGCCCGAAGGACGAAGATCGACTTTCGTTTCAGTCAATTCTAACATCTACTTTTTGGGGATTGCCCCTCCGGACCCCCCATTTTTTAAGGACTTCACTTTTGGCATTTTTAGCCCAAGTTGGACTTCCTATTTTTTAGGGGCTATTTTTAGAAAGTTGCTATTTTTGGAAAAGTTTCTATTTCTGTCGGGGTTCCTATATTTAGAAAGTGCCCGAATTTCGAAAATCCACTCAGAAGTTCCAAAATATCAATGGAAGTCACAGAAAATCAATTTGAAAAATTCGTGAAATTCATGATGAAAATCAGAAAATTGATCAAAATCTGGAAAAATCAGTCCAAAAATCACAGAAAAATGTTGAAAAATCTGGAAAAATCTGAGAAAAGACTGAAAATCATGGTGAATTTGCCTAAGTATGGAGGTAAGAATTCATGGAGGCATGGAAGGAAGACTGAAATTCTAACCAGCAAAGGGAACAGAGAGAAAAGTTAATGGCTAAGCTTCAGCCAAGTCCGCCATGAGAAGAAGGGAATGGCATGGACATGTGGAAAGTCCGCCCAGCTCACAAGGAAGATGGCTTGACTTCAGGTAAAGTCCGCCCAGCTCATAAAAAGATGGCTTGAAGCTAAGCAAAGTCCGCTCCAAGATGGCACAAGTGGAGGTGAAGTCCGCCCAGCACCACAAAGAGGTAATGGCATGAGTTCTTAGCAAGTCCGCCTTGCTATGGCATAAGCCAAGGTGAAGTCTGCCCACCACAAAGAGGTAATGGCATGGAATTAAGTAAAGTCCACCCCAAGCTATATGGCACAAACATGAACAAAGTCCGCCCTCAGCAATGTAAAATGGCTTGAGACAATGGAAAGTCCGCCCTAGGCATTAGTATAATGGAAAAAATGACTAGCAAGTCCGCCATATGGAGAAGTGAAGTGGCTTGAGCATGGGCCAAGTGAAAATTGAATGGCAAGACTATAGGCTAAGTCCGCCTTGGGATAAAATACATGGTTGGACAATGAATGAAGTCCGCCATACCAAGAAGTAAGAAAAAATAAAAATTTTGCCTAAGTTTGGACAATGGAATATTAAAAGATATGCTTGGCACCTTGAGAAATTTGCCATACTTAGAGAAAATAAAGAATTTTTCCTAAGTCTAGCATTCACGTCTATAAAAAAATTCCCCTGAGACTTAGGAAGATGAAAAATTATGGCAAAAAAAAATTGGAAAAAAAAAAAAAATTTGCCTAAGGCAAAGGCAAGAAGAAAAATTTAAATGATAATCAAATTTTCCTTAGATAAAAAATAAATGCCATAAAATAAAGGGGTTGAAAACGACACATGAAAATAATTATTTTTATTATTTTTATTTTTATTTTCAACACCCCAAAGAGATAAACTTTGAAAAATCAAAATTGGAAAAAGACAAAAAGAACTTCACTGAACTGGCGCCTAATTTGGTAACTTTCCCGGAGACTGTCGTTGAAGATAAAAATTGCCATTCAGAAGCTGAGTGCAAGCCAAGTTCAGACTTGATTTAATGGAAACAATTGAAATTTGCTAAATGAGTCAAACTTCTCATCTTTATAATTGGATTCGCTTCTCATTTTGCAATCATTCAATTTTCAAAAGAAAAGTGGTGAGAAGAAATTTTGGCTAAGGCAAGAGAGTTCAGAAAGTTTGAAGCAAAGTGAAGGAAGCAAATTCATACCAGCCAGCATTGTGATCGTGATCATTTCATTTTTTCCAGAGAGCCAGGCAGATTTATTTTCTTTACTTCAGTTTGGCATGAAAACTTCGTTAATTCTTTCATTTCCAGCATAATTCATCACGAAGTTTGATTTGTCAATTAGCTGGAATATTTTTCGAGTAATTTCAATTTTAAATTTAAATATTCTCTTTGTATCTTCTTGCAGATTTATTTTCAAGAGAATAAAAATGAAGTTTGCCAATAAGGGTGCACAGCTGCAGTCAAAGATCAAATCCAAATGGGAGAACATTGTGGACACCAACCTTGGCCATGTTGACTTCGATGATTTCAAGAAAAGAATGTACGAAAGTGATGGATGTTTTCCTACACCAATTGCAAGAAGGATGATGCGCAACGGTATTGTTCATGCAGCTGGATTTCCACCAGCAAAAGAATGCCCAGAGCTCATGGTGGAGTGTGCATTGCATTATAATGCACAGGAAAGACAGATAGAAGCACCTGATGGAAGAGTACTGGCATATTTGACCGAGCCAACCATACAAGAAACCTTTGGAATTCCAGCTTACAACCGGACGTCTTATCGAACCAAAGATGATGCACTTAAACTTTACCAAGATCAGCAAGACCTTTGTGCATCAAATATAAACAAGTCCTGGTTGCTGAAGCCCAAACCTACTGCCAAAAAGATGTCGAAGAAGTTGGCCAGACAGATCTCAAAGAAGAATATGGAGACATCGTCTTACTGCTAAATAGAATGGTAGGCAATCCTCAGGGTGCGCCTTTTGAAACCTAGATGTATTATTTCGTTGATGAAATAATTTCCGGGGTGAAGATGTTTAACTGGTCTAGAATGATCAGTGACAGCCTCCATGAGCAGTTGGTCAACCTAGAGAAAACCAAGACCTTCCATATGAGTTCTTATGTCGTATATATGCTTGCAAGGACTTATAAATACACTGGCCTGGTTTGCAAAGGTGTAGCTGGCAACGGCGAAGAACAGTTCAAGTCCTACGATTGCTATCTGCAATTACAGCTGAAGGAGAAGTCACACTTCAGACGAGCACATGATGCCTTTCTTATGTATATTACTCGACTTCTCCAAGGCGAAGCACATCAGAGACTCACCCGTGAGGCCAAAAGTCTGATTGGTAGATATGGATCCTGGATCATCCAATTTCCCAAATTTACTTACATCAGGATTCAGGGATTTACAGGACGCCCATACAGACTGCCCATTTACCCTACCAACAAAATGGTTTTGTTGGAAGTTCTAAGGCAATTGGAGACATATCAGAATATCCAAAGGCCAAAACAGAAAGCAGCTGTCACTTTTCCGTTCTTCATCGGCAATATGGAAGAATCATGTCCATCAGCACAGGCAGCAGAGAGTGCTCGACTAGAGATGCAAAAATACCCGTTCATATCCTACAAACCTAGGAATGACTTTGATCCACTCCATCGCATTGGAACTGTGGACGAAGAAAAATATAACCACAGGATAGACTTAGAAGATTTTTGGGCCAATGCGGCTGATGAATATGATGTGAGGAAAAGACTGTGGTCAAGATTATCGTTGAATATGATAAGGGCGACTGAACTCTTCCAAGTACCTGATTAGCTGGATGATGATGGAGTATATGTGCAGCCGGGCTTCGATGAAACAGAGCCACTTCCTCCTGTAAGGTGGTCTGAGCCTGAGTTGGGTGACCTAGCAACATTCATCCGGCCTGTATTCAAATATTCCCAATGGTGGATAGACCAGCAAGTACAAGTTTTGCGGCGAAGGAATGTACAATTCACATATGAATTGATGGGTGATACAGAGTCCTGTTCCTCAAATGTCGGTGTATCTTGTGGAGATGGACCAACGGATCCTGCCAACTTGAAAAAGAGGAAAGAGATTGATGACTCTGCAAAGCAGAACAAGAAGAAAACAATGGATGAAGGACCCTCTCAAAAGAAGCACAAATCCAGGCCCCTTCATTCGGCTACGTCCAGAAATATAGATGAAATATTAGCCATGGAAGAAGAGTCTTGGGAGCAAGTCAGAATCCCTTCTCCAATTAGAGATGTGGAGCCAATGCAATCGGAAGATGATGATCAGCCTTCTCCTACAGGCACAGAAATTTTGGAATCAAACGATGACATGGGCATTATGGATGGAAAATTTGAAGAGGGAATGATTTCCGCCCTCAAAGGAATCCAAGAAGACCCATCTGTGCAAGAGATTCAAGATATGCCAGAAATTCAAGATGTACAAGAAGTTCAGGATATGCAGGATATCCAGGAAGATGGAATTGAACAGTCAACCATCCCAGATTGACTGAAAGAGAGACTGAAGATGAAGGCACCAGTAGAGGTACCAGAAGAGGATGACACCGCAGACTTCTTGGCTAAGCTAGAGCAAACTGCCACAAGAAAGCAAGCCAAGAAATTTTCTGCCATACAAAGAGATGAGGCTGGTAATCGCATAGTGCAGATAGCAGTGCCTACAGTTGATAAATTCCAAGATGAGATTGCCCCAAACGAATATGCCATCACAACTATTGATATGGGTCCGACGACAAAAGGGCAAGAAGTTGAGGACTTGGATAATTCTGTTGCCACCATCAAGTCTAGGCTAGAGAGGGAAGTGGAAAAGAAAAGAGTATAAAAGAGAGATTGAGCGTCTAAAAGAGTATATCCAGCATTTAACCAGGCCACTCAATCAAGGTGACCAATCAGCACCTCCACTTACAAACTCTTCACAGGAATTGGTTGGAAATTTTGAAGAGGAGTTGACTACAGCCAGAGAAGCTAAAGACTGGATGGCTGGAAAGAAAGATGAGGCGATGGCATTCACGGAGAAGCTAGCATATGTGTATGAGAAAACTTCCTTTCTGCTATCACGAGTTACAAACTTAGCGGAAGCATGGGATGGCCTCCAAGATATTCAGAGTAAAATTATCCCATGTCTTCGAGAGTTAAAGGGCATCCCAAAGCAGAGGTTGATTGATGACAGGATTATTGAAGCTGGAGCTACATATAATTTCAGCGGCTGGTACTATGCACTGATTTCACGAGGAGAAGTCCTGGAAAGGGTAAAGCAAGATGGCGCCAAAATTGAAGAGCAGGCAAAGGAGATTCGGAGTAAGATTTATCAAATGGCTCCAGATATGCTTGACCGAGATATTGTTCGAAAGAAACACTTGCAGCTAGAAAATTTAAAAGAACAAGTTCAAAGAATTTTCTCCACCACCTCTAGGCCAATCATGAAGGAAAATTTTACCAAGGCATTCAGCTTCATGACCGTCAGAGATGCTTTCTTGCTGCATGAATCAAAATGGACGATCACCTTTGCAGAATGTGCTGAAAGTTTGGACTTGCTGGAATACAACGTCAATGCGCTGTCGGACATTGCCATGGAGGAAGTCAACCTGATCATGTCCAAGTTCACCGAACGTAATGCTTTGCAAGTGGATAAGGATGCAACTCCCAGTGCCTGAAGTTCTCTCCAGTTAACTGATTGATGTTTGGGAAACCCTAATTAGGGTTTGGTTATGTTTAATCTGGGCCGTTAATCTCATTTTGATCTTGGCCATTCATTGTAATCTAGGAATTCTATATAAACCCCACCCTCTCTCTCATTAAATAAGGAGATATATAGAGGAATCAATAGAGAATTAGAGATTAGAGAATTCATTAGAGATTAGAAGAGATTGTAGAGAATAAGAGAGAGAGTTTTATGAGATTGTTGCAAAAGACTATCTTGATAATAAAGTTCATAATGCATGAGGTGCTTTGAATCCTTTCATTGTCAAATGGTTGCATGGTTACATATTTCTCTTCCTCGTCTAGTAGATCTGAATTAGAATTTCATTTAAATGTATGTTAAGAGAATGATAGATTGATAACAAGGGTTAGCGAAACTTAGCTCATACTTTCTTTGAGTGGATGTTTTTCATTCAATGCGTAAAGTTAGACTGAGCTTTATCATGGATGCTTCAAACGTTTACTTTGAATAATGTTGTTCTATTGATGGTATTGTTTGTGGTGAAGAAATTTTAAGCACAAATCCCATAAGATTGCACTTGCTTTGTGTAGTTGTCGTTTAGCGTGGCGAAACAAAGTATTGTTTATTTGGTTTCACTCAATCCTTGCCGTCTCTTGATTTCGTAGGAATAGCATAGGATTTCTAAACCCTTACTCTTTTTTCACCTTTTTTATCTAAAGTCAGAAAATTCCAAAATGATACTGCATTCGCGTCTTTGTTTTCTGAGTAACTTACAAAAGTAAATCCCTATTGTGCCCCCAGCAAATCACATCAACCACAAAGCTTATCCACACTTAACTGAAACATTGGAATTGTCGTATGATCTTTCGTGCAGTCTTAGCATACGAGGTAGTTTTTCAAGAGGGGATATAGCGTCTTTGACACTTTATTCTAGAATGTTTGTTGTCATAAAACACGCATCAACAGGACTCGATCAACACCCAAACCCTTGCAACCTACATTTTTACCTAGAGCGGAGTCAACACAAGAAGAGGAGGAGCCAAAACCAGCTACAAATGACTTTGATACCTATATAGAGGAGTACATGAGACTTGATCTGGATATTAGAAGTTAGATGCTAGATTAAGGAATGGGCCAAGGGGAGATAAAAGACAACCTACACAACAATTCAATTGAGATCTACAACAAAGGGTGAGTATGTTGATGCTCCCAACATTTGATAGTTCTGAAAAGGTCATTGCACAGACTCGGGTTCAAAAACTAGATACGTATCTCTCACTCAACCCTATAATAGAAGATGAAGCAATCAAGTTTGCTACTCTTCATTTGAAGGGTATAGCACATGAGTGGTGGCATGACGGGTTGATCACACAAGGGCATCATCACATTATGACATATGTTGATTTTACAAAGAAACTCATGGACAAGTTTAATAGGAGGGATGTGGAGATGCATTTTAGACAATTGACACATTTGAGGAAGCATGATTCAATAGAAGATTATGTACCAAAATTTCAATGGGTTTTAGTCATGGTGCCAAATGTTATAGAGAGGAGACTCATGTTTTTTGTTTATTGAGGGATTATCGGGGTCACTTTGAGATTTGGTAAAAGCTTCTAAGCCAACATCTTTGTAGGATGCTACCCGAAGGGCATTGAATTTGGTGGATTCCACAACCAAGAAAAAGTTCTACCCCAAGAGTGCACCATTAAGACAGCATAAGAGGCCTTTCCACGAGGATTTTTCACAACCCAAGGCATTACCTCCAAAAACTAGTAAGGTGGAAGTGTCTAAAACTAAGCTTCAAAGGGAAATAATGTGATTCACTTGTAGAGAGCCATGGGAGCCATGTCACAAGTGCTTGGGAAAGGGACAAGTACACTACATAGAGGTAGTTTCCGATGAGGATTTTGAGGCAGAATAGTTTGAACCTAAGGTTGTTTTGGATGAGGTTGAGCATGAGGATCAAGGAGGAGGAGAATCTTCAGAAGGTACACTTGCCACTCTTTCAGGAGCACCTAAGTATCATCCTTTCCAAGCTAGAGGAGTCTTACATGGACATAGAGTGATAGTCTTGATTGATAGTGAGGATACCCACAACTTCATTGATTAGGGTTTGGTAACTAGGATGGGATTGAAGATAGATGCTTTAGAGGGATTCAATGTTACAATCATTGATGGGTTTAGACTATTCCATGCAACAAAAAGATTCAACATCTTGAGATTACCCTAGGGAGGCATAGAGTGAGATTATTTCTATGCGGTTGGCATTGGTGAGACAGATTTTATTTTGGGTGTGCAATGGTTGCATTCACCTAGTGAGTTTACACAAAACTATCAAACTATGGAGTTGAGGTTCAAATCCGAAGCAAAGGAGGTGATTCTTTGAGGTATCCAATGGGGCTCCCAAGATTGTTTCAACAAAAAGGATGGCGAGGGTTTTTCGTACAGACCAAGTGGCTTGGGCAGCTGAATGTTTGATTATAGATATAGGTTTAGCCAAGGATGAGAGATTTTATCATGTTGACATCCAATCCACCTTGGATAAGCATAGCAAGGTGTTCAACGATATTCCTTCTAGATCGCAATCAAATAGAGGTTTTTAGCATGTGATTGAGTTGGAGGAAGGAGCAAGACCAGTCATCATTACAACTTATTGTCATCCTAGGAGGCACAAGGAGGAGATTGAGAAGACAATTAAGGAGTCGTTGGATATGGAACACATACAACCTAGATCTAGCCCATTTGATTCTTCCATGGTGTTGGTCAAGAAAAAGGATGGTACTATGAGGATGTGCATTGATTATTATAGAGTCTTCAACAAGAAGACAATCAAGAACCGCTACCCCATTCCCAGGATTGATGAGTTGATAGATGAGTTTCACGATGTGGTGTACATCTCCAAGAATGGATCTACAATTAGGGTATCATCAAATAAGGGTCCAAGAAGAGGACGTGCACAAAATAACTTTTAGGTGTCTTTATGGGCTTTATGAGTTCTTGGTCATGCCATTTGGGTTGACTAACGCATAGAAGCAGAAATCCCCAAAAAATCACCAAAATTGCAAGTTTTAAAAAAATCGCCGAGACCCCCAAATTTTTCACGAATTTTTCTGGAGGTTTGACCCAAAAAAAATTGTTGAAAATCACCATTAAATCGGCAAAAAATAATGCAAAAATCGCCACATAATTCCCACACTAAAAAAACGTGTTTCGTGCTATTAATACAGGTCATGATTCGTTACAAGCACTTTACAAGCAAATAAGGGTTTTTGTTTGCAACCAAGGACAAGCAAGACTTGGTTTCAAGGGTTTGATGACTGCAACCATTCACGAGTTTCATGACTGCCGCCATTCACAAGTTTGACGATTGCTGCCAGGTTTTATGACTATTGCCATTCGCGAACAGGTATTCTTTTCCAGTTGTTGTTCTACATGCCAGTGGTTTATCACTTTTGCATTGCATGATGGTAGATCTTACAGCAACCTAAGTTGTGGTATATTATGTTTCTCTAAGGGCGCTTTTTTTAATTGAAAGAATGTCAAAAACACTTAATTATCCAATCTCAACTTAATTGATCATTTTCACAAAGTTTCACCAATATATAGCACACAATTTTCTAGGCAATAGATTTGTTATGAATGCTTATGCAAATGAGCCTCAAACCAGATATTGAATATTTATATTTGTCATTCTTTACTGTAAGAACTCTTTCAAGTCATCTCGGAAAACCCTTAAAATGGTGCAGAATTATCTGAAGTTGAACCACATGCCTCATGTATGTTTGCTTGCATTGCATTTGTGGCTCTCAAATCAGTTTGCATACTATTTTCTATTCATTGTTTATGAACTGATTGTAATTCTTTCTGAGGGTTGTTCTATTCATTGTTGATCTGCAACATGTATGCTTTTTGAATATTTTTTGTTATAGGATTCCCAATTTTCTGATCCCATAGACTCTGCTGTACCATTTTGTTATATTTGGGCTCTCTTAAGCTGTCCCACAACAAGAAGTGACATTGTCAAAATTGCAGTATCAAACTTCCCCAACAAGGAGTAGATTTTAAATCCCCTTTAGATTTCTTTGCTCCACAAGCAGCAAACAAACCTGACTGGATTGTTTGTTTACTTGCAACCAATAGGCCTGAATTAATTAATAGCTTCAATTTCTTGAACCTATAAAACATATTTGAGCATCTTCGGACCTGCAATTCATTTGAACTTAAAACAATGTTGACAAAAATCGGTGCATTGCCATGACACAACAATTGCACTACAAATAATCATGACTCTTCAACTCATAATGTTTTGTTGCAAAGAGACACCAAAATCTTCCTTTACAATGAGCAAACTATTCAAGCTGAGAAATGAAGCACCTAATAACTAGATTGGAATACAACAGCTCTTTTACAAAAGTTGGATCATCATTATTTGCTCATTTTTTATGGCATATTTATGGTACAACCAGTGCAAGCAGCATTACATACTGCAGGGTCATTTTAATGCCATCACTGTGAATATCAAAGTTAATCTTTATAAACAGTGACATTCATTTTGAACTATATGGTTGAGTTGGAGAGTGTAAAATAGGTTTGAAATAGGCCAAAGAAATGTTACACCACTGAAATAGCAGCTATCATATGTTGTGACTTAGAAATACTTGCTGCTATGTTTGAACTTTGAAGTTTGAACTATATGGTTGAGTTGGAGAGTGTACAATAGGTGTGAAGTTAAAGTTCATGCACGAATACTGCCATCCAAAGGCCATGTCCACCTGAACTTCGCAAATTCAAGCTGGTCCTGTTCTACAACAGTTTCCTAGGGCCAAAAGCTAGCACGGAGTCACCATGAGCATCCAATATTTCAAATTGCATAACATATATGATTTTACTAGCCAAATTATACAGTATTAGCAAACTCTGACAACCATGGTCAAGGGTTTCAAACCATTTTTATTACGGTTTAAAATTTAAATCATTTTACTTTGCAAGTTTGCAGTCATTTCCCTGAAAGTATTCTAAAAGTCAGTAAGCTTAAATTTCACTGATTTTCAGTCCTGTACATAGATTCTAACAAAGCCTAGTAGTCCTCTAAATATTTCATTTCCCTCAATGCTAATGTAGTTAAAGTTCTACTAGAGTTTCCCTAATTACTTAAAGATTAGTGCTCAATTATCGACCAATTTGAGAAAAAATATTCCACATGTTATATTGAGAATAGCTCTCAAATACAATGAGAAAATTATCAAATAAGACTGAATTAAAACATTTTTGAAGATTTGATCATAATGCCACATCAAAAAGACTTTGCATGGACACATTGCACTTTAGTTTCGGGTACAACGAAGGTTAAAAGCAACTGGTGAATATCACTGGGGGCATTTATCGCTTCAAATGGCACTTGGCAAAGGAGCAAGGAAATAACAGCACTCCTTGTCCAGCATGCCCTGCAGATGTCACATATCAGGCAAGACAGGTTCTTCATGCAATTCCTGAGAACAAAGCAAAAAAGGCAAGAACCGGGGTTGAAATAGATTCTAATTCTGCAAATACTAGAGGGAATCAAGGTCAGGAAGATGGTGCAAATGAGTTTTTGAGGGAATCAAGGTCAACAACTTCTTCTACAGCACGTGATCCAAACACAAGTGGAGAGTACAAGATGGAGGAAGAATGTCCATGAACAAACAAAGAAGATGATTGGAAACTTTTGGTACTACTCTAGCTTGCCATTTCATGTTGCTAGATCACCATATTGGCAAGGTATGGTGGATGCTATTGCAGCTGCGGGTCCTGGGTTTAAAGACCCATCTTACAAGACATTGAGGGTTGGTATGCTCAATGATGCAGTACAGGATGTTAATGATGTTCTTAATGAGCATAAACTAGAGTGGGCAAAGATTGGTTGCACCATAATGTTATATGGATGGACAGACAGAAGGAATCAAACCCTCATCAACTTCCTCGTCTCTTGTGAAATTGGCACTATATTTTTAAAATCTGAGGACGCATCAGATACAATTAAATCTGCAGCTGCATTGTTCAAGATGTTTGATTGAGTGGTCAAAGAAGTAGGGCGACAAAATGTGGTTCAATTTATTACAGACAATATTGCAGCTTGTGTAGCTGTTGAGAGACTCTTGATAGACAGATACCCCTCTATATTTTTTGCCCTATGTGCAACACATTGCCTTGATCTAACCCTTGAGGACAATGGAAAACTTGAATGGGTTAAGGAGGTATTGCAAAAGGCCTGCAATGTTACGAAATTCATTTATAATCACACAAGGGTTTTGTGCATGATGAGTGCTTTCACAGAGGGCAAGGAGCTAGTTTGACCAGGGGTGACAAGATTTGCAACACACTTCCTTGCACTATAGACTCTTTGCCAACAAAAAATGAACTTGAAACGAATGTTTGTTTCAAATGAGTGGATGGAGTCTGGCTTCGCAAATCTAGCATATGGCATAGCAGTGGCAGAGTACATGTACTCTACTAGTTTTTGGGATGCAGCTGAACAAGTTGTAGAATTTTCAGAGCCTCTAGTAAAAGTCTTGAAACTAGTGGATGGGGAGGCCATGGATAGGGCCAAGGAGGTAAAGAGGGGTAGGATGGACAATAACAGGGACAAGTATATGCCATTATGGGAGATAATTGATAGAAGATGGGATTGACAGATGAATTCTCCCCTCCATGTTGCAGGATACTATCTTAATCCAAGTTTGTTCTATAACTCTTCATTTAGACATGACGATCGTGAGGTTTCACATGGCTTGTTCATATGCATGTTAAAAATGTTTTCTACCACAGAAAAATTACAAGCAGCTATGGGAGAGTTAGCAATGCACAAGCAAGCAAGGGGTTTTCTCTCATCTAAGGCTGCCATGGAAGGCAAAAAGACCTTTCTACCAAGTAGACTCTATAAACCTATGACAATCTCTCTATTTTGTGGACATGATTATTAAGTGTTGAGATTATTTTAAGATATTCTTACATGATATCATCTCCATGTAATGTGTTTTTGCAGCACAATGGTGGGATTATTTTGGTCATGAAACCAAAAACCCTAGATGGATGGAGAGACGCATTTTGAGCCAGCCATGCAATTCATCCCCATGTGAGCATACTTGGAGTGTTTTATAACACATACACTCCAAGAAACACAACCGGCTAACACAACGGATGAACAACTTGGTGTTTGTTCACCACAACCTCCGCTTGAAGCTAAAGAAAGCTCAAGGTTAGACTTTCAATATACTTGCAGTTAGTTGAAATTGTATTCATTATCTTTTTCACTTGTAAGGCCAAGACTAATTTCTACATGGACAAAAACAGGTACTATTGAGGATGACAAGCCAATTGACCTTGATGAGATTGATCCAGAGTCTAATTGGATTGCTACTAATGAGGACTTTCTTGAGCCTGAGGATTTCGAGATGCTAGAGACTCACGCGGATAGTCCTAGAGACTCACTTGGATAGTCACATGGTTGAAGAAATTAGGTGAGGCTCTGACCTAGGAGCTTCATCATTATGATCTGCTGCCCTCTAGCGTAGTTGTCATTGGCTACATTTGATTTTTCTAACTTTATACTTTGGCTACATTTGATTTTTCTAATTGACATTTTGTCATATGTCAACATCTACTTATTATGCACTATGAAGTATATTTTGTGCAATTTTGTGCAATGCATTGATGCAATGTAATCAGTGATATGAATATAAACAAAAAAGATCTATTTTCTACAATTCATAGGTTAACATATCTATTTTATTTGCTCTCTATATCTCTATGCTATGGAAATGACCTTAAGTTTTCAAAAAAAAGTAGCTTTTGTTTCTTTTTCTACAATTTTTTACGTTTTTTTTCAAATCCGATTTTTCCCGATTTTTTCAAAAAATCTTGAACTTTTGGTTTGTCGATTCTTTCCCCAAACGATTTTTGCTGCTATGGTCACTAAAGCATCTACCACATTTCAATCATGCATGACCCAGGTATTTATTTTACGATTAAGGAAATGTGTACTAGTTTTCTTTGATGACATCTTGATTTATAGCAAGACATGGGAGAATCATTTGAGGCACATAGATGAAGTGTTTGATATACTAGAGCAGCAATCATTCTTTGCTAGAGCATCAAAATGTGAGTTTGGTTTGACCAAGATATTGTATCTAGGGCATAAGATTAAAGCCCGAGGGTTTAGCATGGATGAGGAGAACATCAAGGCAATGAGGGATTGGCCTCAACCTAAGAATTTATCACACTTATGAGGATTTGTGGGACTTTGCAGCTATTATAGAAGGTTGGTCAAAAGGTTTTCACAGCTTGCAGCCCCATTGATAGGTTTGACAAAGAAAGGGAGCTTCTCTTGGAGTGTTACAATACAAAGAGATTTTGACAAGCTCAAGGAGGTAATGAGTTCATGTCCTATTTTGGCTATTTCAGATTTTTCACTTCTTTTTGTTTTAGAGTGTGATACTTTAGAAGAAGGTAAATGGAATAGCTTTGATGCAAAACAAACACCCCACAACATTTGAGAGTAGGAAGTTCAAGGAGTTTGAGAGGAGTTTCTCTATCTATGACAAGTAGATGCTAGCCATCATGCATGCACTAGCCAAGTTCAAGCAATATTTGGTTTGTAGGAAGCTTGTGGTGAAAACAAATCATAATAGTTTGAAGTTCTTTTTCAATCAAAAAGATTTGAATAATAAACAATAAAAGTAGATAACTAAGCTACAAGCCTATGATTTTGGCATTCAGAATGTTAGAGGAAAGAATAATGTGGTACTGGTGGCAGATGCACTATCTAGGAAGTCTTATTTGTGTTTTATAATTAATATATCTGTTGTTTGGAAGGTTTCTATAATAGTTGAATATGCCAAGAACACATTTGCTAGTGATATTTTGGATGGCAAGCTACAAGATGACAAGTACAAGGTAGTTGACAAGCTCGTTCTTTATAAGGACCGAATGTATCTTGTTCCAAAATTAAAGATGAAGGAGAAAATCTTGAGGGCATGTCATGACACACCACTAGCTAGTCATTTGGGGTACTACAAGACATATAAGCAAGTAAAAAAGAGTTTTTAATGGAAAGGACTCAAGGGTGATGTTTTGAGGCATGTTCAGGAGCGTTTGGCTTGTCAACAAAACAAAGTAGACCATATCTTTCTTGCTGGTTTATTGTAGCCTTAACCCATTCCAAACCAAAAATGGGAGGCCATCTCCATGGATTTCATCACGGGCCTTCTCAAAGTGCAAGTTAGGATTGCATCTTTGTGGTTTTGGTGCAGTCAAGGATGGAGGGTCCAAGAATAGGACTGTCCAACCTTGCAGCAAGAGTAAACACAACGGAAACTCAAAGAATTGGATTAACAATCCCACATGGATATATAGATAATGATCAATTATTCACAGGCAACATGCCTTGCCTTACGGCTTACAGATTACAAAATGATATGGCGCTAAGCCCAAAAATACAATGCGGGTCGAAGCCCTTATCTTCTATCTATCACTCTATCACTTTTATTACTATCCTTACCTAACAATGCTTATATATATCAATTCCCTACTCCGAAAAAGGTCCGCATCAACCTCAAAAGGTTCCAAAACCCCGAAGTTGATGAAACGTGTGAAGGTTGGCCAAAACATATGATTCTCCTTTGATCCTTGGTTAAACATGATGCGGATCGGAATGAAGGTTCCTCGATGGATGTGCATCCTTATGAAATGGTTTCCTGAGCTCCACAAGTCACAGGATAGGTCCACACACTTGAAAAGCCAAGACTGGTCGGTGAATGCTCTCTGTCCAATTACAGCTAATATTTTGTTAGCAATATCTTCATACCGGTATCTCCAAAACACTTGAATTTTGGATATAATGTAGATGTTGCAATGAAGATCATATATCCTACTCCGCGAGCTCTGATGTTACAATGCGGTATGAAATACTAAGACTGGGTCCTGACAGTTAACTACTGAAATGCAAGAAAACATGAATGCAAATATTTTTGGTTGATGCAAGATTGCTTGAAACTTGGGATGCTCCTACATCAGGTTTTGGATAGGCTCACTAAGTATGCTCATTTTTATGCTATATCTTCAAAGTGCAAGGCTCTACATGTGGCTGATTTGTTTTTTAGAGAGATATTTAGACCACATGGTCTGCCAAGGAATATTGTTAGTGATAGGGGCAGAAAATTAATTAGTTTGTTTTGGCAAGAATTCTTTTGATAGACAGATACAAAATTGACGCCAAGCACTAGTTATCACCCTCAAATAGATAGGCAAACAAAGATTGTGAACAAATGGATAAAAATGTATTTAAGGAACTATGTTATAGGATAGCAAACAACATGGATTAAATGACTCCGCCTTGAAGAGTTTTGCTACAATTCTACTAATCACATGTCTAAAGGTATGAACTCTATGGTTATGATGCCATTTCATTCATGGATTTGATTATTTCAGGTAGTAGAGTTCTTGAAGCTAAAGATTTGGTACAACAAAGTCTAGATATTGTGAATGCACTCAAAGAGAACTTACAGCAGACCCAAAACCAGCAAAAGATGTATGCTGATTGCCTCCAATTAGAGAGTTTTTGACATAGGAGACATGGTATTTTTGAGGTTACAACCTTATAAGCAATCTTCTCTCAAGGGAAGTGGTCTAGAAAAGGTTAAGCCACAATATTATGGACCCTATAAGATCATAAAGAGGATAGGTTAGGTTGCATATAAGCCAGAGCTGCTGGAAAACAACAAAATTCGCAAAAATTTTCATGTCATGCCTTAAAAGGGCTCTTGGACAACAAGTTACACCTTCCCTAGAGCCGCCACCACTTGATGATGAAGGGAAATTGATTTTAGAGCCCACGGCTATCATTGACATGAGAGAGAGAAAGCTAAGAAACAAGATCATTCCAAAGTACTTGGTGAAATAAAAGAATCTTCCATTAGAAGTTGCTACATGGGAAGGAGTGGAGATCTTTGAGCATCCAAATTTGAAGTTGTTTGAGAGCAAGAAAATTGGAGGACTATCATGTCCCCATTTTCCGTCCCTTAGTCTTGCCTCATTATCTTTAACAAAAATAATAGTGTTTTTAAACACTGCCCTGTTGTGACCTAATTCACACCTCGCCCCATCGCAAATGGGGACCCTCATAATTTGCTTTTTAGGGTTTTGTCGTTGCATCTTGGTTTTCGTCCGGTCTCCGTTTGGGGTTTTGAGTCTGAATTTCGAATGGTCTCCTGAATCAAGCAAATGAGTTTGAGCCTGGATCACTATGCAAGTGTCGCCATCATGCTTAGGAGGCCTAGGAGACAAAGATCGACTGTCATTTCAATCAATTCCGACACCTCCCAGTTTTTAGGGTTTTTCACTCTGGCCCCCTATTTTTTAGGACCTACTTTTTTGGCACTTTTGAGCAATTTTGAGATCCCTATTTTTTAGGGTCTATTTTTGGAAAGTTGTTATTTTTGGAAAATTTTCTATTTTTAGAAAGTTTATATATTTGTAAAGGTCTCGAGTTTTGAAAATCCACTCAGAAGTTCGAAAAGATCAACGAAACTCCCAAAAAATGGATTTGAAATTTTTTTGAATTCATGGTGAAATTCTGGAAAATGATGAGAAATCTGGTAAGAATCACAGAAAATGATGAGAAATCTGGAAAAAACCACAGAAAATGGTGAATAAAATGAAAAAATCAGTCATGAAATCATCAAAATTTGATAGAAATCTGAGAAACTCATGTAAAAATCTGAGAAATTCATCAAGAAATCTGAAGGGATCATGGATAAAATCTGAGTAATCATGGTGAAGGCATGAAGGAGGACTGATATGGGAGAAATTGACGTCAGAAAGCTTCAGCCAGACAATGAAAATGGCTTGATTATGAGCAAACTCTGCCCAGCCATAAAGAAGATAATGGCAATAAAACATGGCAAGTCCGCCTTGGGCAATGTGAATGGCAGAAACAAGAACCAAGTCCGCCTTGGGCAGATAAAGGAAATGGCAAGGCATTTAGCAAGGTCCGCCTTAGACAAATGAGGAGATGGCAAGGTCAGAGCTGAAGTCCACCCTCCAATGGCTAGCCATAAGACAAAGTCCGCCCATGTTCAAGTCTTAAGTGGCAAGAGAGGAGACAAAGTCCACCCCAAGTCAAAAGGAAAATGGCAACAAAATGGATGAAGTCCGCCTTGAGCTAGAAAGGAAATGGCAAGGAATTTAGTGAAGTCCGCCTTGAATGGAAAGAAAAGAAACCAAGTCCGCCCTTGGCCAAAAAGAATAAATGGCAATAAAAGTGGCCAAGTCCGCCTTGGGTAAAATGGAATGGCTTGAAGATGAAGGAAGTCCGCCCATAGGCAAAAGTTAAATGGCATGAAATTTAGTGAAGTCCGCTTTAAAGTGGCTAAGAAATAAGTAAAGTCCGCCCCTAGACATAAGGTGAAGTGGCAAGGAAACAAGGCAAGTCCGCCTTGAACATAAGAAAGTGGCTTGAGATTAAGCTAAGTCCGCCTAGCTTAAGATTTGATGGCCTAAACATAGGCAAAGTCTGCCATAGGCATTTAGAGATGGCTTATTAATGAGTGAAGTCCGCCACATCAAAGAGAAGATAGAAGACTGAAATTTTGCCTAAGTATGAACATTGGCAAATAAAAAAATATATGCTTGGCATTTTGGAAATTCGCCTAAGTCCAAACATCAAAATGTCTAGAGAAAATTTTGCCAATGACTTAAAATTTGGCCAAACGTTCTAGGAAGATGAAATAAATTTTGCCAAATAGTTTTGGACGATTAAAAATCATGGCCAAATAATTTTGGACGAAAAAATTACGGCAAAATAATTTTGGACGAAAGAACTTATGGCAAAATAATTTTGGACGATAAAAGTTATGGCAAAGTAATTTGGAAGAAAGAAAATTCGCCTAAGGCAAATGAAAAATTTCGAAAATCAAAATTGCCTTAGACAAAAATAATTTGCCATAAAAACGAACGGGTTGGAAATAACACGTAAAATAATTATTTTAATTATTTTAATTATTCATTTTCCAACACCCCAAAAGGATAAACTTGAAAAATCGAAATTGGAAAAAGGACAAAAAGAGCTTTATTGAATTGGCGTTGAATTTGGAAACTTTCCCAGATATTATCGTTGAAGATAAAACTTGCCACCCGGAAGCTGAGTAAAAGACAAGTTAAAGCTCGATTTAAAGGAAACATTGGAAATTCGCTAAATGGATCAATTTTCTCACCTTATAATTGATTTCACTTCTCATTTTTACAATCATTCGTTTTCGAAAGAAAAGTGTGAGAAGAAATTTGTCTAAGGCAAAAGAAGTGAGAAAAAGAAGCAAATTTTTACCAGCTTGTGTTGTGATTGTGATCATTTCTTTTGTCCAGAAGAGCCAGGCAGTTTTACTTTGTCCACTTCATTTTGGCATAAAACTTCATCATTTATTTTCTTTCCAGCTTGATTTTTCACGCAGTCTAATTTAAACAACTAGCTGGAATATATTGCAAAGTGATTTAAATTTCGAATTCTAAATATTTTCTTTGCCTTTTCCTTGCAGATTTATTTTCGAAGCGGTAAGGATGAAGTTTGCCAGTAAGGGTGTGCAGATGCAGTCAAAGATCAAGTCCAAGTGGGAGCATGTTGTGGACACCAATCTTGGCCACGTGGACCTCGATGACTGCAAGAAAAGAATGTACGAGAGCGATGGACATTTGACTTCGCCAATCGCGATAAGAATGATGCGCAATGGAATTGTTCACGCAGCTGGATTTCCCCCAGCAAAGGAGTGTCTTGAACTTATGGTGGAATGCGCATTGCACTATAATACACGAGAAAGGCAAATAGAAGCTCCTGATGGAAGAGTTCTCGCATACTTGTCCAAGCCAACCATTCAGGAAATTTTCAGGATTCCAGTTTACAATAGAACGTCCTACCGCACTAAGGAGGATGCACTTAAGCTCTATCAGAACCAACAAGACCTTTGTGCATCCAACATAAACAAAACTTGGTTGCTGAAACCCAAACCTACTGCAGGAAAGATGCCAAAGAAGTTGGTCAGAACACATTTCAAGGAAGAATATGGCAACATAGTTTTGTTGCTGAACAGAATAGTAGGCAACCCTCATGGTGCGCCTTTCAAAAACTGGATGTATTATTTCATTGATGAAATAATTACCGGAGTCAAGATGTTTAACTGGTCCAGAATGATCAATGATTCCCTCCATCAGCAGTTGGTTAACCTGGAGGAAACCAAGACCTTTCACATGAGCTCATACGTCATATATTCGCTTGCAAGGTATTACAAGTATCTTGGCTTGGTTTGCAAAGGTGTGGTTGGCAATGGCGAAGGACAACTCAAGGCATATGATTGTTATCCGCAATTGCAACTAAAAGAGAAGTCACATTTCCGACGAGCTCATGACGCATTTCTGATGTACATCACTCGGCTTCTTCAAGGTGGAACACATTAGAGACTCACCCGTGAAGCCAAGAGTTTGATTGGCAGATATGGATCGTGGTTCATCCAATATCCCAGGTTCACTTACATTAGGATCCAAGGATTCTCAGGAAATCCTTATAGACTGCCCATCTATCCAACCAACAAAATGGTTTTGCTAGAAGTGCTGAGGCAATTGGAGGCGTATCAAAATATTCAAAGGCCAAAACAGAAGGCAGCTGTCACCTTTCCTTTTTTCATTGGCACTATGGAGGAGTCATGTCCAACGGCACAAGCAGCGAAGAGTGCTCGACTGGAGATCCAGAAATATCCGTTCATATCATATAAGTCCAGGAATAACTTTGATCCACTCCATCACATCAAGACTATGGACGGAAAGAAGTACAAGCACCGAGTAGACTTAGAAGACTTCTGGGCCAATGCAGCGGACGAATATGACGTAAGGAAGAGGTTGTGGTCAAGATTGCCACTAAGTATGATAAGGGCAATGGATATTTTCAAAGTACCTGATCAACTACAGGATGACGGAAGGTATGTGCAGCCAGCCTTCGATAAGAACCAGCCACTCCCCCCTATGAGGTGGTCTGAGCCTGAGATGGGTGACCTAGCAACATTCATGCGACCTGTTTTCAAGTATTCTCAATGATGGACAAATCAGCAGGTAGAAACTCTAAGGCAGAGAAACCTGCAATTCACGTACGAATTGATGGGCGATACAGAGTCCTGTTCTTCAAATGCCGGTGCATCTCATGGAGATGGGCCAACAGATGCCGCCAACTTGGGAAAGAGGAAAGAAACTGGTAAATCTGCAAAACAGGACAAGGATAAAATGATAGATGAAGGGCCTTCTCGGAAGAAACACAAATCCAGACCTCTTCAGTCGGCCACTTCCAGAAATATAAAAGAAATACTTGTCATGGATAAAGAGTCTTTGGAGAATGTCAAGATTCCTTCCCCAGTCAGAGATGTGGAGCCAATACAACTGGAGGACGATGCTCAACCCTCTCCTATAGGCACTGAAATCCTAGAATCAGACAATGATGTAGATATTATGGATGGAGAATTCGAGGAAGGAATGATTTCCGCCCTCAAAGGAATCCAAGAGGACCCATCCGTGCAGGAAATTCCAAATATCCAAGAACTTCATGATATACTAGAGATTCAGGAAGAACAAGAAGTGCGGGATATTCAAGAAGTCCAAGATCAACAGGAGGACGGAATTGAGCAGCCAACCATCCCAGATTGGCTAAAAGAAAGATTAAAGAGAAAGGCACCAGCAGAGGTTCCTGAAGAAGATGATGCCACAGATTTCTTGGCAAGGCTAGAACAAACTGCCACAAGGAAGAAAGCCAAGAAATTTTCCACCATCCGAAGAGATGAGGTTGGCAACTGCACAGTACAAATTGCAGTACCTACAGCCGATAAGTTCCAAGATGAGATTGCCCCGGATGAATACCCCATCACGACTATTGACATGGGTCCAACAACAAAAGAGCAAGAAATCGAGGACTTAGACAATTCCGTTGCCACCATCAAGTCCAGGCTAGAAAGGGAAGTAGCCAAGAAAAAGGAATATAAAAAAGAGATTGACTGCCTAAAAAATTACATCCAACACTTGACCAAGCCGCTAAATGAAGGTGACCAAGCAGCGCTTCCACCTCCAAACTCTTCACTAGAACCAATCCGAAATTTTGAAGAAGATTTGACTACAGCACGAGAGGCTAAGGATTGGATAGATGGAAGGAAAGAAGAGGCAATGGCGTTTGCGGAAAAACTGGCATGTGTGTATGAGCAAGCTTCCTTTTTGCTGTCACGGGTTGCAGACTTAGTAGAATCTTGGGGTGGCCTCGAAGACATTCAGAATAGGATTATCCCATGTATTCGAGAATTGAAGGGCATCTCGAAGCAAAGGTTGATTGATGACGAGATCATTGAGGCTGGAGCTGCATATGATTTCAGTGGATGGTATTATGCTCTGATTTCACGGAGAGGAGTCCTGGAAAAGGTGAAGCAAGATAGCATCAAAGTTCAAGAACAGGCAAAAGAAATTCGGAGTAAAGTTTACCAAATGGCTGCTGATATGCTCGACAAAGATGTTGTCCGGAAGAAACATTTGCGGCCAAAGAATTTAAAAGAACAAGTGCAGAAAATTTTCTCCACCATCTCTGGGCCACTCATGAAAGAAAACTTCACCAGGGTCTTCAACTTCATGATTGTCAGAAATACTTTCTTGCTACAGGAACCAAAATGGGCGACCACTTTTGCAGAATGTGTTGAGAGCTTGGACTTGCAGGAATACAACGTCAACGCGCTACCGGACATTGCCATGGAGGAGGTCAGCTCGATCGTGTCCAGATTCGCCGAATGCAATGCCGCACAAGTGGATAAGGATGCCACTCCAGATGTCTGAGGTTCTCTCCAGTTAACTAGTTGATATTTTGGAAACCCTAATTAGGGTTTAGTCATGTTAAATCTGGGCCATTGATCTCATTTCAATCTTGGCCGTTCATTGTAATTCAGAAGTACTATATAAACCCCCCTCGCTTTCTTTCATTTCATTAGAATTAGATCAGAAGAGGAAGAATTAGAATTCATTAGAGATTTAGAGCAGATTCAAGAGAATTAGATTGTAGAAAATAAGAGAGAGTTTTATGAGATTGTTGTGAAAACACTATTTTGATAATAAAGTTCAAATGCATGAGGTGCCTTGAATCCTTGATTGTCAAATGGTTGCATGATCGCATATTTTCTTTCTCATTTAGTAAATTTGAATTAGAATGTATGTTAGAAGAATGACAGATTGATAACGGAGACTAGTGAAACCCAGCTCATACTTTCTTTGAGTGGATGCTTTTCACTCAATGTGTAAAGTTAGTCTGAGCTTTATCATGGATGCTTAACTTCTGTTTGGATAATTATTGTTCGATTTGATGGTAGTTATTCATTCGTGAAAATCATGAGAACATTCCCAGAAGATTGCACTTGCTCTGCGTAGTTGTCGTATAACGTGGCGAAGCAGAGTATTGTTTATTTGGTTTCATTTAATCTTTGTTGTCTCTTGATTTATTAGGAATAGCATAGGATATCTTAAACCCTTAATCTTTTTCACTTTTTTTTTATAAAATCAGAAAATCCAAAATGATACTGTATTCATGTCTCTGCTTTCCCGAGTAACTTGCAAAGTAAGTCCGAATTGTGCCCCCAGCAAATCACATCAAAACCACAGAGCTTATCCGCATTCATCTTAAACATTGGAATTACCATATGATCTTACCTGCAGTCTTAGCATATAAGGTAGTTTTTCAAGAGGGGATAGAGCGTCTTGGACACTTTATTCTAGTAAATGTTAGTTGTGTCATAAAACACGCATCAATATGCCCTAAATTATATAATATAAATATAAAATGAAATAAAATAAAGTAAAATATCAAATTTAAAAATGTGGCGCCTAGTTTTGAGCTATGGGACCTATCTCTCATTCAGGTATAAGATCAAATCATGAAGCTTTTGGGAGGTATGTGATTTTGATTATTGAAACTGAAATTTCTAAGTGATCTAGCCAAAGAGAACGAAACCCCTTTGAGGCGCTAGCATAGGTAGGATGAAAATTCTTCTTGCTAAGCAACCCTAAACCAAGGGTTGTGCAAGAACTAACCTAGACCCGGTTGAATATTTCAGGTCAAGCACTAAGGAAATCCGCAAGCAAAATTGAATTATTAGATCCAAGCAAGTTGTGGCTATCCTACAGACCTATTAGAGTGCCAATCAAGGAAAAATCCTACCATATCAGTTGCTGATCTATAAGTAATTGGAACCACTAGTTCCAGCAGTTCGCCAGGGTAGAAGACTGCTATCACACTAGCCATTGGGTTGTGTTGTCTTCTAGGTCTCATCAGCAGCTGGCAACGGGTATTTTGGGTGGATAAGGGAAGATTCTGAGGACAGTCCCTGTATTAGAGCCAAGGCGACTTTGCAGGGTAAAATTCACCTCGCCGCCTAAGGATTGCAACTACCTTGGAAACATATCAGCATCACATGCCCTAGATTTCACCATCACACAAAACATGGCATGTTACACACAGCAGATAGACGTCAATCTACAACTGTACTATAGTCCACCAATCCATTAGGCATGCAACCACCAGACTACCAACACACAAGGATTGAGTTTATACCAAGGATTTCACCTAGATCTGATCACAAGGTATTAACTGGGTGATGGGGCATTCTACAATCCTATTTAGTTGTGCTCAGTGACCTAGAATCAACAAGTTGAAGACTACTGTAACTACTGAGTGTGCAGAGATATTTCTGATTGTTTATCTAGAATTATTGAAATGCAAGTGAAATCTAAGATCATTAATTGCTGAAAGAAGTATACTACGCAAGTCCATTTTAACTGTACAATCTAGATTGTTCTTTATTGTGCTACCTGCAAGCAGAAAGGATATTACCATAGTTGCCAGGAGACACATCCCCCCCCCGCTTTGAGACGCATCTCAGAGACTGGTACCATCTTTGGAGACTTCCGCCAAAGTTTCCTGAGTACCCTGCCGTCTCTTGCTACAGAAAACGACGTCTCCTACTAAAATACCTATAAAAACTTTAAAGTTCAAACATTTGAAACTTTAAAAAATTAAAGCATAATGTATTTGACGCGTCTAAGAGTGATTAAATTATTGTTTTGAAAGTTCAATGTCATCATATTTTCAGATTTTCTATAAATTATTTATTTTTTATTTATTTTTTTTATTTATATTAAAAAAAATGGCGTCTCCAAGTACCCCCGTCTCCTATTTTCAAAACAAAAGTCGTACTGGTACCAGTCTCCCGTACCAATACCAGTCTCCTGGCAACTATGGATATTACAGGTACTATAAGTATAGACTATTTTATAAAGATAGAAGTACTTTCTATAAGTATTGATGAGCCCCACTTCTTTCATCAGTTTAAGTTAAGTTATGACTTAATCAATGCTAGGTGGCATGCTCCAAGGGATTCCCAAAAAAAATTAAAGGCTAGCTTCTCTAGAGTTAGCATGGACCATCCAATCTGCTAGCAATAGATTCATTTGACAACTCACAAGATATACAACCTCTACAACTCCTCCTTGCATCCTGACAGCATAGTTTTCGCACCATGACTTCCCCATGTCATCTTACGAAGTTTTGGAGCATTAGAGTAGCAGAGGCAGGCTCAATCACATCCAAAATTCAAATTTCCCAATGCAAAAAAGCCAATCATTCATGGCAAGCCATTGTACAATGTCAAGACAGAAAGATTCACTTACCATCATTGTTATAGTGCAGTACTGGGCAACAAACTTCGTGAGCCGGTTACCAAGGAACCCACAACCATGCCAACCACCAATAAGAGTAATTAAAGCACTAAAATTGCAAAAATGTCTTCCCTCTATAAAATTCAAATTTCAGATGTAATTTGAGGGGCAAAGCATTGTGGGCTAGGTCATATAATCTATAAAGACCAACCTGCATGCCCATTTAGAACATGATGTAACTACATATAGCTGAACAGTGAACTATAAAGCCTGATGTGTCAATGAATTCTACAAGAATCAGGCCCTTGACGTGCTTGTTTGGTTCTAGCCTCTCTTTTCTAACTACAAGGGGCACTTTATGTACATTTCAGAAAGTATATACATGAAACTTGTAATAATCAATGAAATTGATAGAACACACGCATTATCCTATGTGACTGTTGACTTGTCTTTGTTTATCATTGCCTATTGTATGTATGTTCTCTTCGTTGATTAGTGCATCATAAGTTGTTAAGCTCTATTGTGGCAGTGTTGATGCATGTTTTATGACACAACAAACATTTCTAGAATAAAGTGTCCAAGACGCTCTATCCCCTCTTGAAAAACTACCTTGTATGCTAAGATTGCAAGTAAGATCATATGGTAATTCCAATGTTTAAGATGAATGCGGATAAGCTCTGTGGTTTTGATGTGATTTGCTGGTTATGACAAGGGGACTTACTTTTGCGAGTTACTCGGGAAAGCAGAGACATAAATACAGTATCATTTTGGATTTTCTGATTTTATAAAAAAGGTGAAAAAGATTAAGGGGTTTTACAGATCCTATGCTATTCCTAAGAAATCAAGAGACGACAAAGATTAAATGAAACCAAATAGACAATACTCTGCTCCGCCACGTTAGACGACAACTATACAAAGCAAGTGCAATCTTCTGGGAATGTGCTTATGATTTTCACGTAATGAATAATTACCATCAAATCGAACAATAATTATCCAAACAGAAGTTAAGCATCCACAATAGAGCTCAGTCTAGCTTTACACATTGAGTGAAAAGCATCCACTCAAATAAAGTATGAGCTAGGTTTCACTAGTCTTCGTTATCAATCTATCAGTCTTTCAACATACATTCTAATTCAAATTTACTAAATGAGAAAGAAAATATGCGACCATGCAACCATTTGACAATCAAGGATTCAAGGCACCTCATGCATTTGAACTTTATTATCAAAATAGTGTTTTCACAACAATCTCATAAAACTCTCTCTTATTTTCTACAATCTAATTCTCTTGAATTTGCTATAATTTCTAATTTTCTAATTTTCTCCTGAAATGAAAGAGGGCGAGGGGGGTTTATATAGTACTTTTGAATTACAATGAATGGCCAAGATTGAAATGAGATCTATGGCCTAGATTTAACATGACTAAACCCTAATTAGGGTTTCCAAAACATCAACCAGTTAACTGGAGAGAACCTCAGACATCTGGAGTGGCATCCTTATCCACTTGTGCGGCATTGCATTCGGTGAATCTGGACACGATCAAGCTGACCTCCTCCATGGCAATGTTCGGCAGCACGTTGACATTGTATTCCAGCAAGTCCAAGCTCTCAGCACATTCTGCAAAAGTGGCCGCCCATTCTGGTTCCTGTAGCAAGAAAGTGTTTCTGACGGTCATGAAGTTGAATACCCTAGTGAAGTTTTCTTTCATGATTGGCCCGGAGATGGTGGAGAAAATTTTCTGCACTTGTTCTTTTAAATTCTTTGGCTGCAAATGTTTCTTTCGAACAACATCTTTGTCGAGCATATCAGCAGCCATCTGGTAAACTTTACTCTGAATCTCTTTTTCCTGTTCTTCAACTTTGGCGCTATCCTGCCTTACCTTTTCCAGGACTCCTCTCTGTGAAACCAGAGCATAATACCATCCACTGAAATCATATGCAGCTCCAGCCTCAATGATCCCATCATCAATCAACCTTTGCTTCGAGATGCCTTTTAATTCTCGAATACACGGGATAATTCTATTATGAATATCTTTGAGGCCACCCCATGATTCCGCTAAGTCTGCAACTCGTGACAGCAAAAAGGAAGCCTGCTCATACACACATGCCAGCTTTTCCGCGAATGCCATTGCCTCTTCTTTCCTTCCATCCATCCAATCCTTAGCCTCTCTTGCTGTAGTCAATTCTTCTTCAAAATTTCGGATTGGTTCTAGTGAAGAGTTTGGAGCTAGAAGCGCTACTTGGTCACCTTCATTTAGTGGCTTGGTCAAGTGCTGGATGTAATTTTTTAGGTGCTCAATCTCTTTTTTATATTCCTTTTTCTTGGCCACTTCCCTTTCCAGCCTAGACTTGATGGTGGCAACGGAATTGTCCAAGTCCTCAACCTCTTGCCCCTTTGTCGTTGGACCCATGTCAATCGTTGTGATGGCGTATTCATCCGGGGCAATCTCATCTTGGAACTTATCGGCTGTAGGTACTGCAATTTGTACTGTGCGGTTGCCAACCTCATCCCTTTGGATGGTGGAAAATTTCTTGGCCTTCTTCCTCGTGGCAGTTTGCTCTAGCCTTGCCAAGAAATCTGTTGCATCATCTTCTTCAGGAACCTCTGTTGGTACCTTTCTCTTTAGTCTTTCTTTTAGCCACTCTGGGATGGTTGGCTGCTCAATTCCATCCTCCTGTTGACCTTGGACTTCTTGAATATCTCGCACTTCTTGCTCTTCCTCATTCTCTGGTATATCATGAAGTTCTTTGATATTTGGAATTTCTTGCACGGATGGGTCCTCTTGGATTCCTTTGAGGGCGGAAATCATTCCTTCCTTGAATTCTCCATCCATAATATCTAAATCATTGTCTGGTTCTAGGATCTCGATGCCTGTAGGAGAAGGTTGAGCATCGTCCTCCAGTTGTATTGGCCCAGAAGTCTTCTAAATCTACCCGGTGCATGTATTTCTCTCCGTCCACAGTTTTGATATGATGGAGTGGATCAAAGTTATTCCTGGACTTGTATGATATGAACGGATATTTCTGGATCTCCAGTCGAGCACTCTCCGCTGCTTGCGCCGTTGGACATGACTCCTCCATATTGCCAATGAAAAAAGGAAAGGTGACAGCTGCCTTCTGTTTAGGCCTTTGAATATTTTGATACGCCTCCAATTGCCTCAGCACTTCCAGCAAAACCATTTTGTTGGTTGGATAGATGGGCAGTCTATAAGGATTTCCTAAGAATCCCTGGATCCGGATGTAAGTGAACTTGGGATATTGGATGAACCACGATCCATATCTGCCAATCAAACTCTTGGCTTCACAAGTGAGTCTCTGATGTGTTCCACCTTAAAGAAGCCGAGTGATGTACATCAAAAAGGCGTCATGAGCTCGTCGGAAATGTGACTTCTCTTTTAGTTGCAACTGCGGATAACAATCATATGCCTTGAGTTGTCCTTCGCCATTGCCAACCACACCTTTGCAAACCAAGCCAGAATACTTGTAATACCTCGCAAGTGAATATATGACGTACGAGCTCATGTGAAAGGTCTTGGTTTCCTCCAGGTTGACCAACTGCTCATGGAGGCTATCACTGATCATTCTGGACCAATTAAACATCTTGACTCCGGTAATTATTTCATCAATGAAATAATACATCCAATTTTCGAAAGGCGCACCATGAGGATTGCCTACTATTCTATTAAGCAGCAAGACTATGTCGCCATATTCTTCTTTGAAATGTGTTCTAACCAATTTCTTCGGCATCTTGCCTGCAGTAGGTTTGGGCTTCAGCAACCAAGTCTTGTTTATGTTTGATGCACAAAGGTCCTGCTGGCTCTGGTAGAGCTTAAGTGCATCCTCCTTAGTGCGGTAGGGCGTTCTATTGTAAACTAGAATTCCGAAAATTTCCTGAATGGCTGGCTCGAACAAGTATGCAAGAACTCTTCCATCAGGAGCTTCTATTTGCCTTTCTCGTGCATTATAGTGCAATGCGCATTCCACCATAAGTTCCGGACACTCTTGTGCTAGTGGAAATCTAGCTGCATGAACAATTCCACTGCGCATCATTCTTCTCGCAATTGGCGTACGCAGGCATCCGTCGCTTCCGTACATTCTTTTCCTGAAGTCATCGAGGTCAACGTGGCCAAGATTGGTGTCTACAACATGCTCCCACTTAGATTTGATCTTTGACTGCATCTGCACACCCTTGCTGGGAAACTTCATCCTTACCGCCTCGAAAATAAATCTGCAAGGAAAAGGCAAAGAAAAAACTCAGAATTTGAAATTTAAATCACTTTGAAAGATATTCCAGCTAGTTGTTAAATTAGACTTCGAAGTTTATGCCAAAATGAAGTGGACAAAGAAAATCTGCCTAGCTCTTTTGGACAAAAGAAATGATGACGATCACAATGCAAGCTGGTAAAAATTTATTTCCTTCACTTCGCTGCAAACTCAACTTTCGTGCCTTAGACAAATTTCTTCTCACACTTTTCTTTCGAAAATCGGATGATTGTAAAAATGAGAAGCGAAATCAATTATAGAGGTGAGAAAATCGATCCAATTAGCAAATTTCAAATGTTTCCTTCAAATCGAGCTTTAACTTGTCTTTTACTCAGCTTCCGAGTGGCAAGTTTTATCTTCAACGATAGCATCTGGGAAAGTTTCCAAATTCAACGCCAGTTCAATAAAGCTCTTTTTGTCCTTTTTCCAATTTCGATTTTTTCAAGTTTATCCTTTTGGGGTGTTGGAAAATGAATAATTAAAATAATTATTTTATGTGTTATTTCCAACCCGTTCGTTTTTATGGCAAATTATTTTTGTCTAAAGGCAATTTTGATTTTCGAAATTTTTCCTTTGCCTTAGGCGAATTTTCTTTTCTTCCAAATTATTTTGCCATAATTTCTATCGTCCAAAATTATTTTGCCATAAATTCTTTCGTCCAAAATTATTTGGCCATGATTTCATTCGTCCAAAATTATTTTGCCGTAATTTCTTTCGTCCAAAATTATTTGGCCATGATTTTTATCGTCCAAAATCTCTGGCAAAATTTATTTCATCTTCCTAAATCATCTGGCATGATTTTCTTTAGACATTTTGATGTTCGGACTTAGGCGAATTTTCTTTCTTTTCAAGCATGGCGAATTCATACTTAGGCAAAAATTTTAATTTTCACACTTCTCTAGACATGGCGGATTTCCTTATTAGCCATTCAACATGTGGTTGGGCGGACTTTCCCTCTCTTCAAGCCACTTTGGGGCGGACTTTCTTTACATCCATGCCATTCTTTTACTTGCCCAAGGCGGACTTCCTTCATTTCTTTGCCATCCATATTTTGGCTAAGGCTGGGCGGACTTTGTTTTGTGTCTAGCCATTCCAAGGCAGACTTTCTTCATTTGCTTGCCATTCAACCTTATGTCCAAGGCGGACTTGGGCTCCTTCTTTGCCACCTTTTGGGCGGACTTCATCACTTGTCTAGCCATTTAACACTTGGGGCGGACTTGACATGTTTTATTGCCATCTTAACTTTTGTCTTGGGGCGGACTTGCCTCTTTCCCTTACCATTTCCTTTATGTCCAAGGAGGACTTGGCTTCTTTCTTTGCCATGCATGACTTGACCAAGGGCGGACTTTGTTTCTTAGCTTGCCATTTCAACATCTTGCCCAAGGCGGACTTTACCTTTTATCTTGCCATACAAGGCGGACTTCACATATTTTCATGCCATTGCATCTCTTGGCTTGGGGCGGACTTAACTCCATGTCTTGCCATTCAAGGCGGACTTCATAGGATGGCTTGCCATTGTTCCTTTTGCCTATGGCGGACTTCAGCTTTTCTCTTGCCACTTAAGACTTGACCCAGGGCGAACTTCACCCACTTCCATGCCATTCAACACTTGTACATGGGCGGACATTATCTTCAGCATTGCCATTGACATTCCTTGGCTGAAGCTTTCTGACATTAATTTTACTCATCTCAGTCCTCTTTCATGCCTTCACCATGATTTTCAGTCATCAATTTGCCATGATTGTTCAGGTTTTTCATGGATTTCTCAAATTTTTATATGAATTTCTCAGATTTCCCACCATTTTTCTGTGATTTTTTCCAGATTTCTCATCATTTCCTGTGATTTTTTCCAGATTTCATCATGAATTCAAAATATTTCAAATCCATTTTCTAAGAGTTTCGTTGATCTTTTCGAACTTCTAAGTGGATTTTCGAAACTTGAGACCTTTCCCAATATAGAAACTTTCTAAAAATAGAAATTTTCCAAAAATAGCAACTTTCTAAAAATAGACCCTAAAAAATAGGGATCTCAGAATTGCTCAAAAGTGCCAAAAAAGTAGGTGCTAAAAAATAGGGGGCCTGGGGTGAAAAACCCTAAAAACTGGGAGGTGTCGGAATTGACTGAAATGACAGTCGATCTTCGTCTCCCAGGCCTCCTAAGCATGATGGCGATGTTTGCACAGTGATCCAGGCTAAAACTCCCTTGCTTGACTCGGGTAACCATTCAAAATTCAGACTCAAATCCCCCAAACAGAGACCAGACGAAAACCAAGACGCAACGACAAAACCCTAAAAAGCAAATCATGAGGGTCCCCATTTGCAATGGGGCGAGGTGTGAATTAGGTCACAACAGGTAGGAAAGACAAGATCTATCTAGCATGAGCCTTTTCTTGTGCTTTATTTGCTTTTTGCAATCTCTATCCTTTTTCACCTCCCCCAACACAACAGCTTTAGACTTAACTTAGAATAGATAGGGAGTCAGCCCTCCAATGCCGGAGATTATCTTTTAGGTACCTCCCTCATTGCAGACCTACATTGTTGCCTACAAGGCTCTCCATGATCCTCAATGCTATTTGATGCATTGGCCCCTGAAACAAATCTACAAACTAAAATCAACAAAAAACCTCCATCTCAAGCACCCAATAAATAGAAGAAGCAATAAATGAAACCATCAAATCATAATTAGGAACCCATGAGCTTTCGATTAAAACCTTAAAAATTTAACCTTCCTTTTTTAAAATAAATATATATTGAACGAGTTGAAAAGAAAAGGGCTCTGCAACTTGGTTGGTTTCCTACTTTGTGGGTGTCCTCGGGCACCCGCGGAGGAGGCTCGGCCCTCCTCCACAATTTTGAATCAATACTTTCCGGACTTTGCCTTGTACTGTGCAGTGTGGGAGCAGTATTTTCTCCTGATCCGGTCTGGTGTGGGTTATGGGCTCCTCCCGTCGATTTTCCTTTCATTCGTGCCGAGGCATGTTGGTGATTGCATTGGGGGTTTATGATCATAATGAATGGGGATACGGCTCCCCCAGTAGATTCCTTAAATGGCTCGGCTTCCGACGGGTCTGTTAAGTCATTCAGAGATATTGTTGCGGGCAAGCGGGAGTGCCTTCCACAGGGTGCAAAGTTCGTTGCTGACTGGTCTACTCCACTGGCGGGTGATGGAGAGGAGGGGCAAGGTAAGCAATCCTTGTCTCCTCCTTTGAAATCTGTCCTGGTTCTGAATGAAGAATTGGATAAAGCTATTTATGAGGAAGATGTGAGGCTTTCTAAGACTGCTATCTTTTTTGCGGCTGTCAACCCTGATAAGGTACCGGCTAGGAAATCTATGGAAGAATGGTTCAAAAATGTGTGGGAAAAGAAGTTAGGGCTGCATTTTTATTATTGTAGAATGGTGCAAAAAGGATTATTTGTTGTTTTCTTTAACAACCCTAAATTTCAACAGGAAATTGTTAATAAGGAAATTTTGGAATATGATGTGAAGGTTACTTTTCGAGCCCTAGCATGGCGTCCAGAGGCTCTGAATGAGGAGGTTTAGGCCTTGTCCAATCCCCGATGGTTGGTTTTAAAAAATGTTCCACCTTGGCTCTGGAAATTTGTTCCTCTTTTGCTTGAAACTTATGGCAAGGTGTTAAGAACGGACGAGACCAAATCGCCTCTTCCCCATTCGAATGCGAGGGTTTTGGTCTCCATAAACCCGGGATTGGATCTTCCGCAGATCCTGGAAATCAAATTGAAATCCGGCACCATTAATTGTGTTGTGGAAACCCTAGGAGGCCTTAATGCTTGTTATCTCTGTCACAGAGAAGGGCATATTAGAAGGAATTGTCCGGTGATTAAAAACAAGGTTAATAAAAAGCAAGACTATGGAGGCAATAAGAGCAATAAGCATGCTTCGCCAGAACTTGGTGGGGATTTTAACCTTTCAGGGGAAGCAAAGGAAGGTTGTCCTCCCCCGAGAGTTGAACACCAGAAAAATTTGGCCACCTCTGTAAATGAGGTTGAAAGCAGTAATGCAGAAAATTTGAACTCATTCTATCAGGAGTTGAACATTGCCATGAATAAAAATGGGGATGAGGTGGGGGACCTGTTTTTTGGCAAAAATTGTCTTCCATCTCTTTACCAAAATGATTCGAATAAGGTTTCTCTCAATGCTAAGCTTAATGCACAACAATTGGCCCTTCAGAAATTAAGACAAATAAAGAAACCCGAGGGTAATGAATCTATTACTGTGAATGAGCTTTATTCTTTTAATGATAAATTTTTCATAGATTTAAAACTTGTTGGCTTAACAAAGGAATCACAAATAATAAAAGATCATAAGAGTGAAGGGGTTTTGTGCTCTGATATTGGTGGGGTCTACTCCACTGAAGATGCTGCTTTTTATGCACTTTTATGCTCTAACAAGGAAGCCAACTTGGAGGTATCTTTCCACCCTAAGGGGGACGGGATTGACTCCAGACCAAATCTTGAGTATAACACTCTGAATTTGATAAAGAGACTGAGTTTCAGTCAAAATTGGCAATTGTATCTATTAACCCCCTTGATGGATTGGTCAGTTCGGATGGGTTTGCCTCTCAATCAAGCATGGACTCTGCAGATGACCTAGGGATTCTCTCTACTAGGGAAACCACTGATGGGGAGGGTGTGCCCATTGAGGTGCTTGTTAAAAAAACCAGAAGGTATAGGAAGAAGAAGGGCTTGGATGGCACAAAGTTGCAGGATGATAAAGATGGTAATCCCCTTTTAAAAGACAAAAGAAAGAAGCTTAGTGGGGTGATCCTTCCACCTAATGCTAAGAGAATTGAGGCAGAGAATAAACTGCCTAAGTGCTTTGATAATTTTAGGATTGATAAGGCCCTTCATCCAATGAGCTTAAGGATGGAACTTAATTGTCTTTCTTGGAATATAAGGGGCCTTGAGTCCCCTGATAGAAAACACCTTGTCAGAAGGTTGGTTGCCCAGTAAAAGGAAATGGATTTCTTACTTCTCCAAGAAGTCAAATCTGTTGGATTTGCCTTAGAAACCAGCCTAAAGATAATTTGGAAGGATGCCTCTCAGTTTGTGACCAAGCATGAACAGGGAAAGGGTGGGGCTGTCATTATGATGGCTAACAAATGGAGCCAGTATGTGGTTCAGTCTGGTGTCTCTCCCTGTAACAGGGAAGTTTGGGTTATTGTAAAAAAGAAGGAAGACTGCTTTGATAGCTGCTCGATCTATGCTCCTAATGACTACAAAGATAGGGTTTTGCTTGGAAGTGGTTGTTCAATCTCCAAGATATCCCTTGGATTCTGGGGGGTGACTTTAACTTTGTGGAAAGAGAGGAGGACAAATATGGTGGCGTTGGTCATGTTTGGAAAGACTATGAGAAATTTCATTGGTCAAGACTTAAGTCTAAGCTAAGTCTTGAGGATCCCATTGAAGGCCAGAAAAAGGAATGTAAGGACATATGGTTCACTTGGTCCAATTACCAAAAAAATGGGAGGAGGGTGCTTTGTAGGCTGGATAGATTTTATATAAATAAAGCCTTCTTCTCTGCTGCCCTCCTTAAGGATTGTTGCAAGGTGGAGGTTACTCCATTCTCACTCTCTGACCATCACCCAATAAGAGCAAAATTTGTGTTTAAAAATGGTGTTGCCTCTAGTGTTGTTCCCCGAAATGGGTTTTCTCTTAACTCCAGCCTTCTTGAGGATGAAGACTGTAAATGTGCCATAAACTCTCTCAGAGCCATTAATATGTGGTTACATAGGTCCCTACCTCCCATTGTGAGATGGGACTTGAATGTGCAAGGCTGGAAGGTTCTTTTCCAGACCATTGGAAGGAAAAAGGAAAAGGATAGAAGGAGAAAGGAGACTTGTCTGCAGGACAGTCTTTATAAGGCAGAATCTGAAATGCAAAGTTGCCCTAATGATAGCTCCCTAGTGGATAAACTCACTATGCCCAGAGACAATCTCAGGAGGTTTCAAACTAACAAAGTCAAGGGTCTGAAAATTAGAGCCAAGATGAATTGGCTAGAAAATGGTGACAAGGGTACAAAAATTTTCTTCAGATATTTAAAGAAGCAGGCCAGAGAATTAATTGATCAGATTAATGCAAATGGTAATATCCTTTTGAAGCAGGATGAAATAAGAGGGCAGTTTTTCCTCTTCTATCAGAATCTTTTCACTTCTGAAGGGGGTAATGAATCTTGCTTTCAAGCTAGGGACTATATCAAGGGGATATTGCCTAGTCAGGTTGGTAATGAGGCAGCCCTTGAATTGAACAGAGAAATTTCTAAGGAGGAGATAAGGAGATCTATTCTCTGCCTCAAAAATGATAAATCTCCAAGACCTAATGGTTTATCTGCAGAATTTTACAAATCCTTCATTGATTGGGCTTGTGATGATCTTTACATGGTCTATAAGGATGCCTTTGAGAGGGGTTCCCTTGGAAAAAACATTAGCAGAGGAATTATTAAGTTGATTCCTAAAGAGGGAAACAGAACCCTTGTTAAGAATTGGAGACCCATTACTCTCCTGAATGTTTCCTACAAAATTTTGGCAAAAGTTATGGCTGAGAGGCTGGCTGGTATTCTTCCCACCATCATTAATTCAACTCAAACTGGCTTCATTAAGGGGAGGTACATCTTGGAGAATCTAGTAACAAGTTGGGAGGCCATGCATTGGGCCAGGAACTCAGGGCAGGATGCTGCAATGCTCCTGCTAGACTTTGAGAAAGCCTATGACAGAATTGAATGGGACTTTGTCCTTATGTTCCTTGAGGCATTTGGTTTTCCAAGTGTGTTTTGTTCTATGGTCAAGACTCTGTTCCAAGATGCTTCTACTCAAGTATATGTTAATGGTGTTCTTTAACAGGAAATTGTTCTTGGGAGGTCAATCAGGCACCAGCTCTATTTGTCATTGCCTCTGATGCTCTTCATTATATTTTGAGGGATAGATCATTGTCCCCTGGGGTAAGAGGTATCAGGTTGTCGGATTCCAATGAGCTTATCAACCTTCAGTTTGCTGATGATACTTCTATTCTTGTACAACTAGATGAGGATAACTTTGCGATTCTTATGAAGAAGCTTGAGATTTTTTGTTCTGCTTCAGGGGCAAAAATTGCCCCTTAAAAATCTTACCTTCTTGGGTGGAAGGATAAGCCCCCTGATTGGGTGTGCAGATATGGTATCCAATGGGGTGGTCCTCATAAACTTGTGAGATACCTTGGTATCCCATTTGCTATCGAGCCCAACTTGAAAGATATGTGGTGCTGGATTAGAGATAAGATTGAGAATAAAGTAACCAAATGGAATAAGCATTACCTCTCCTTTGCTCGGAGGTTCCAGATCTATCAGAAAATTTTGTCTTCTTATAGCATTTATTTTGCCTATGTTTGGTTTTTTTGCTCTTATCAAATCAATGCTATTCAGAAGAGAATTAGGGAATTTTTGTGGTCTGATGGTAAGGGGGAGAAGAAGAAGCATTCTGTCAAATGGGAATGGTGTACTATCTCCAAAGTGAGAGGTGGGCTGGGGCTTAAGGATCTGAGGATCCAAGGTATTGCTTTGGCTTCTAAATGGGTGGTTGGGGCTTTGGATGGGGAGGAACCATGGAAGGTGCTAGTGAGATACAATATTGCTAATGCTGTGCCTAAGCATGCTAAATTCTGGAAACTTCTCCCCTTCAGTGATATTCTTAGCTGCGAGGTGCCTATGTCATCTGCAGGGTCCAATGTTTTTAAAACCTTTTGGAGGCTTGGGAAATTGTTAAGAAGCCTTTATCCAACTGCCAATTCACCAAGGTGATAATAGGGCAATCTTTGCCAACAGGTCTATTTGGTGGAACCTGAAACGTAAAGGGAAGCCCTTGGCCCTTATTCAGGGATGCTCTGCTAAAGGCTGGGCGCTTAAAGGAATCCTTTGCTTTAAGGATATCTTATTTAATGGTAATTTGAAGGATTGGAATACCCTTAGCACTGAGTTTAACATCCCTCAAAGTAATTGGAGAACATACACGGTGTTGAGAGAGGCTTGTGGCCATCTCAAGTTCCCGATTAAAGTCATAAATGAACCCCTCCATTATAAAGATTTTGTGTGGCAAAATGGCAACAAAATAATGAATGTTAAAGTTAAAGATATTTATTCTATGCTTACTGATCAGGTTGATATTACTGAACATATAAATAAAGTTTGGCAAATTAACTTGAGCAAGGATCATTGGCAAAGAATCTTTTTGAAGAATTGGCAGGAGGAACTTGAGGCCAAAAAGGCCTGCTTCAGATGGCTTCTGATTTTGCAGAAGCTCCCTTATAAAACTAGCACAGATGATCTTGAGATGTGTTCTCTATGCAGGAAACCTGAAACTTTGTCTCATATCTTCTTTGATTGCATCTCTGCCAAAGAAATCTGGAATATGTTTTGCTTTTCTCATAATATCTGGGGCTGTAATGGAGGTTTAAATTCTGTGAATATGCTTTTTCTCCAAAATTGCAAGTTAAGTAAAACTGGTGCTTTATTCTGGCATATCCTTTCTACTGAGATTTTGTGGGCAATTTGGAAATCCCGTAATGAGGACCGATTTCAAGGTAGAAGAAGATTGCTTACCGAGTCCTACAAGGAACTCATATTCTATAATGTTGCTATGCAGGTGTTTATTACTGTGGAGCTGTCAAAGGATAAGTTTTAGAAATACTTGGAGAACAGGGAAACTTCTATTGATATCATGGATGCCAGATATGGTCATATGTGGCAGGAAGGACACCCTGGTGCTGAGGTTTTTTTGAAGGCCTTACAGGCATTCAGAGATGAACTTAAAGAAGAGCAAAAAACCAATCCCAGTCAGTATAAAGGTAAAGAAGTGGTTATTGTACTGATGGAGCAGCAGAAGAACAATGTTCCTGATTATTCAGTTGAAAAGATCAATGGAGCCCAGGCTTTGGTGGCTCTTAGTGATGGTTATAGCTCTGCTCAGCATGGTTAACTTCTGGCCGATGGTGCTCCTTTTGTCATGGTTCCTTGTATATGGGTTTGTTTCATATGATGGTACCTTTGTTAATGTATTTGTGTATATTTTGATCTCGGGCTATGATGTAATTTTGAGTTGAACCTGGCCCTGATGTTCATAGTTTTTATCTTCTGTGGTCCAGGTTAGGTTGTTTTTTTTGTGGTTGCAGGGCTTCTTGGATGATCTGATCTGATGCTGTGATGTTTCAAATCTGGTCTGCTATGTACTGTTCTCCTTATATTTAATATAAAAAAATTAGGAAACCATGATTTAAAACGAACAAAAAAAGTGGCACCTGAATCCCTAGTCAAAATCAAACACCCCAATCCTAAGACGAGTCCATAGGTTAAAATGGCATATTTGTTGCACCTGTCATAAGCTCATCATAATCCACTCACCAGCATGAGCACTTCATTTTAGCTCCATTATCTCCATTAAAAGATGTCTTATGACATGTCATAACATGCATCATAAGTTGGTCAACAAGTATAACTCCCTCTTACAAGCCTCTTATGTGTCATAGATACTCTTACATTTCTGTTGTGGAAGACCCAACTTCCAAAGGTCATCACTTTTGATCCAAGAAAATGTTGGGCCCTCTTTTTTTAAATTAACGATCTAGAAGAGATCCATGTCACTGTAACTAGCTTGCTCTAGATAACGCTTGTTTAAATATTTTTCCGGGACCAAAATCAGCCTTTAGAACCCTAAAATTGCAAATTTTTTGTTCTTAAGAGTTTGAAACACCTTTCCTAACACTACATTTATAGTAAAAGGTTTGCATTTGAAAAGTTGTATGTAAGATATGCTTAGGTCATATTTAATGTTCGTTGTTTTATTGATCTTCTTCTATAACTGTGCCTTGTGCTTCATCTGTGTACTTTTCAAAAAATATCTGGTCCATATTGTTGTTTATCTGCACTGTACTGTATCCATAATATTTCAATTTGTGTAAACAGGAAAACCCCAAAAAGGAGGGCATGAAATTGGAACATACCAAAAAAATCAGAAATTTATAAAAAAATTGAATTGGGGATATTACAGGTGATATGACTGGCAACATGAGACCAGGCGGTACAGGGATCCATGGATTATGCCTAATAATGGGACGAATCATCATAGTCCTTCAAACAGAAAAATCCAATTGCCTAATCTTGGTGTCTGCAACAAGAGGGTTTGCGGGGCTTCCGTATCAGGATTACCTCTGATAGAGGAAACACAATTTTGCTGTTATCCCAAAATGCTTACAGAACTCTCATCCTGGTTTCTGAATATAAAATTTGACACTGTCTATAGGATCCAAACTCCACCTAGATTACAATTTTAGGTACAAAGTTTAATTCCCAAGCATCCATTGAGGCAAGACAAACAGTTAATTTCAACCTAAAATCCAACTCCTAAATTATCCTCCGCAAACCATTTTTGTATAGTAAAACTCAGTTACGAATTCTTAAAAAGTATTCTTGGTAAAAATAATTGTAAAAAAAATGCTGCTATCTTAATATCATCCTGAAAAAATAAATGTGAAGGAAGGCTAAATGACTCAGAACCCTAGAAGTACCTCACTACCCAACATCTGTTTCAATTAAATTGCGGAAAAACTGAAAGTTCTGCAACGTACAAAATAAGGGCTTGTATTCATTAGCCAATGCAGCCTAGCGATTAAATATATATCGTCATTGCTAACTGAGCCGTTGATAATTACATAAAAGAGACGACATAGAATTAAATCGAATACTATCAAGTTAAATCAGTGTATAGTTTATTTAAGAAAAAGGCAAAATGAAAACCCAAATGCATTATGGTTACCGAGCAGGAGACCATCCATGTCGAAGACGACATGTGTAATGGGCTTGTATTTTGGAAGTAACAAGTCACCCATGGTTAACGCTATGATTGTGATTATGCTTCCCCTGTTACAACTGGGTGGCCTTAACCAGCTTCCATGGGAATCCGCTTTTCTTTATGGGCTAATCAACTCCCTGTAAACGACTGCAGAAGTAGATTTTCATAACGTGTGAGATCATGTAAAATTTTAGTATTAGGTACCCAATTTTGCTCACTAGGAGATGGGAGTGAATTACCACCCCTGATCTTCAATCGCACTTCCACAAATGGTTGAACATGTTGTGATCAAAATAAATCACCTTAACATTCTAATATGAATAAAAAATAATAATAAATTACACATATTAGTAACTAAATAAAAATAAACTACTTTATTTTTTAATTATCTTTAAAGTATAATATATTATATATTAATATATACAATTTACATCTATAAATTAATAATAATTTATCAATGACTAAATAAAAAAAATCTAATCCTAATACTAATATTCCTAATAGTTGATCATTTTTCACCAAAATACTCTTGTCATTTTCCATGCCGCCCCATGTTAGTTCATTCTCCACTGCTCCTGGCTACCTCCACCTCCCTTCGTGTCAACCATTAGATGATACACCGTGTGTGTGGTCATGGAAGGGGATGTGTCTTAAAGGTAACGATTATAAACAGTGTTTTTTCATTCTATTATGTAGCTTTCTTCCTTTTTTTTCATTGTATTTTGGGTTGTGCAAGCCATGGCTCCTCTTTCGAAGGGATCTATAATGGACATCATACAATACTTTTGTGAATGTGTCTGTCAACACAACAAATTGAAAGGGTTGGATCTATGGAGCAGGTAAGGTCTTTTATGACCTTACTAAGACTATGGCTCGTTTCCCTTTTACTGTTTAAATTTCTCTATGATATTTTTTAATAGTTGCTTAAAAATCTATGTGATTATTCTATGTAACAATTGCAATTTCTAGTTTAAGATTCATAGAATTTTCTAGATTTTAGTGTACTCTAAACCATGAATTTCAAAATAAAAGAGCTTTTATCATAAGTTGTCGAAAAAAACTCATTTGGCTTTGTTTTGTAGGGTTTTTTTTGCCTAATAAAACCTAGGCCTTATATTTTTTTATCAAGGTTTCATGTTTATCAGGGTTCCATTCCTATTGTTTATCAAGGTTTCTTTGGATTAATAAATGAGCTTCATAAAGAGTGATTTTTTGGCTACAACTCCATTCCAAGTTAGTTGGTTGATCATATTAAGTACAACTCCATCTTTCTCATAATTAGTGTATTTGCATTTGTTGTTGTTCTTGTCCTTCAAATTGATAGTAGTAGTGGTATTTTTCTTTTCCTTTTTGCTTGTCCTTGCCCTTTCCTTTCTCACCATTTTGTTGTTGTCCTTTACCCTATTGTTTTTTAGAGTATCAAGTGCTTCTTTTCTTTTCTAGGTCTATTTAATATGGTTATGCACCATACTTCATCTATATCTTTTGGTTTGGCCATCAAAAATTGCCTCTTCAAGTGCCCAAATAACCCTCATATGTATTTCATAAGTGCTTCTTGGCCAATGACATCCTTTCCTAGTTGAACTATTTTCTTTCTAAATTTTCTTGTGTACTCGTGTACAAATTGAAATTGTCTTTGTTTGAAGTAATGCCATTGCATTATTCTCTCTTTGTCTTAGTAAATGGGTTAAAATTATTTCTTGAGCAGATCCTTGAAGTCTTTCCACTTGGATTTTGGTGGTACATTTCAAAATTGCAAAGAAGGGGTATAGTTTTCAAACCATGTGAGAGCGTGCCCAATTTTTTTGAGTTGCAAATGAATTGTTGGCAAGGAGATAATTTGTGTAAGCTAAAATATACCTTCATTTGAGAATTCTAGTGATCCAATTTCTCAGCACTTAATTTTCCATCAAAGGGGTGAATGTTTATCTTTACCTCAGCCTTGAAGAAACTATTATAAGGCTCCCATTCTTGATCTGTCCTCTTGGGCTCTTCTTTCTTCTTTCCATGTTCTTATGCAATACCTATTTTTTCAATTAAGAATGGGATTTTGTTCTCCACCCTATCCAACTTTTCCAATAAGTGGGAGATATGAACAACATCATTTTCCAACCTTCTAAACTGTGTCAAATCCTCATATATCTCTTGTTGAAAGAATGAAGAAGTAACCCTTTTAATGTGTTGTCATTGATGACAACATTAATTATTGATAGTTTGTCTAATCTGATGAACAAAATGTATGTTAATCCGGTATTTTGATCTGGAATTGCTCATGTAATAAAAATCATCTTATGAGGTTATAATATTTTATTCATGACTACTTTGTGCATCTATGATCAAGATTTCAATGGGTTTGGATGAACAAGTTGAAAGTTACAAGTAACAAAAGTTTGGCATATAGTTTTGGCTTTATACAATACAAATGGGTACGTGTAATCCGGTTCGCGTTCCTTCGATAATTGGAATTAGACTTTACAATTTTGGGAGATTGTTTACAGGTGTCAGTACACTATATATTCCTAATGGCGAGTCCTTATTTGATCAGATGGATCATTGATGGTTGATTAGTTGGCTTAATTTGTGATTAGGCATAATTCATGATTGACCTAATACTTGATAGGTGTTGTGAAGATTAAAAATGTATTGCATATGTTAATGAGATCTATTTTAGGTCCATGCCGACCTAAATTGAGTGTTGCACATTTGGTTTGAGCACGAAAAAATTTTTGAATCAAGTATGGAGCCAATAAGGTAATTTTGAACTAAAATAGGGCTACATCTAGTTAGGCCAACCTAATTGATGTATGTGGATGTATTGGGTATATATGTAAGACATTTGTGAGTTGAAGGATGATATGAGATGACATGATATGTGAAGTGATGCAATATGTTATGATTTGTATGTGTGTGATTTGAATAAGAGCAGAATTGTTGTCAATGTTGAGCGACTATAAAGCAGAGCAATATTTTGTATTTAGAGCTTCAAAGGAACTGAATTCAGCACAAGGAAGGTACACTTTGTATCAGTTCACATTTTGGTTGTATAGCCATTTCTATTTTGTATCTATTTATAGTTGTGAGCCTTATTGGACAGTGTGTCCTGGCAGTGAGCCTATGTAATATCTTAGAACCATTTATAATATATTGTGAGCTAATCCTCACCATGGTTTTTCCCTTTTTGGGTTTTCCACATAAAAATATTGGTGTTTATGTGTCATGTGATTGGTTCATGCTTTCATTCATTATTGCAGTTAGATATGTTTTATTAATTGGATGGATTATGATTGAATGGTTTAATGGAATACTAATTCAACCCCCCTCTCAGTATTCTAGGTGTTCAACAATTCCAATATCAGAGCTTGGTTCCTTTTAAGAAGCCTAACACCTTGAGGAAGATCTTGGAGGTTGAACACATGGCTGATAGAAAGTATCCTATTCCTCTGGAAGAAATTTATGCAATTAAATACATAGAAGATGATTGCATGATTGGCAAAGAAGAACTTAAAACTACTCTTGAAGATCTTGACAGAGTTGAAGGTGAGAACAAGAATTTGAAGGAAAACCTAGAGGAAGCAAATGAATGTGTCAAAAAATTAAGAGAACAAATCAAGAATTTCAAAGAAAGACATAGAGAAGTCAATGAACAATTGAAGCAAGCAAATGAAGACATCACCAAACTGAAAGTGCAATTGGAAGAAAAGAAAAGAATTGAGGATTGTTTGGATGCAATGGTACAAAGTAAGACTGATGAATGCATAAGACTTGAACAAGAAGTGGTAAATCTAAGATCAAATCTAGAGAAAGCAAGAGCTCATGAGGACAAATTCAAAACAAGTTCTACAATGCTTGATGAACTAATTGCATGACAAAAACCATCTAAAGATAAAGGTGGTTTGGGACTTGAAGAAGGAGAAAGCTCAATGACCAATTAGACCCCTAACCAGGTTGACAATCAAAAATAGACTCAAGGCAATGGCAAAAAGATCAGAAATCAAAGAAGCAATGCTAGAAGACCCCCTATCAAACAACCAAATGCTTAAAGGTACCCATCTTTCAATGGTATTTTTTTTCATGCAATAAATTTGGACATAAGGCTATAGAATGTAGAAGCATAATGAATCAAAATGTTGGATCATTCTTCGAACATTTTTTTGCATGCAAAAATTTTGGACATAGAATTGTTGAATGCAGAAATCAAATGATGAATAGATATAATAATGGTAGAATGGTTTGATCCTTCAATGGTTATTGTTATACATGAAATATATTTGGGCATAAAGCTAACCAATATAGATCAAGATTGAATGGAGGTCAATTTAGTCAAAAAAAATTGTATGCTACAATTGCAACAAACCTGGACACATTTCAAGAGTTTGCAGAAGCAAGAATGGAAGGCGGACTAATAGATGGGAAAGAGGAATGAACCTATGAAGAAAATTGATCCTACTGAAGTAAAGAAGGAAATGAAGAAGATTTGGAGAAAGAAAGAGGAACCTGAGAACAAAGATGAATCAAATGTATTTGTACCTCCCTCTAGTGCATATAATTCTCTTGGAAACTAAACCCAAGCATGGGCTTAGGGGGAGCAATAACAAAAAATTCTAACAACCCCCTGGAAATATGAGGCATCGAGGAGTGACACGAAGATATATGGTGTAAAATGACAAAATTAAGCTTTTGGAAAAGAAACCAATAGAAAATATGAAAATCTAAAGAAATGCAAAGCATTTAGGGTTTAAAGTGTATCAGTGAAGTGTTTACCAGCTTTTTGGAAATTGGATCAGTTAATGTGAAATTAGGGAAAATTGGAAAATCATAGAGTTTCTAAGTCGATTTTAATCAATTTTATGCATTTGGTGAAAGAATAACGAATTGAAAGAGTGTTGAAGGTGATTCAAAGTAATTTGGTACAAACCCTAGATCCTATTGTGCGCATATAAGATATTTATGACTATTTGTGCTTTATGGGTTTGAAATAGAAGTGATTTCATAAGCATTTGAGTTTGAGTTGAGGCTATAATGGCTACACCAACTATTGTTAACATCACTAAGAGACCTAGACCCAAGTTCAAAAAATATCCGATGAAAATATTTGATAACGATCCCAACGGTGCTTTCTCAAAGATTACTTATAGAGTTTTACCCACAAAGTACACTAGGGCATACATACATGTCAATTTGGATGAATATAATCACCAAAAAATGAGAGATCTATGGTCTAATGAGTTGAATGGAGATGACTTCTTGATAAAACTTGAATATGTTAACCTAGTGAGAAAGAAGCTTGATGTTTGGAATTGGTTCCCCAACTACAATTGCAAGGTATATGTGAAGTGTGTGAGGTTGGCATTGAGTAGAATGCATGATAAGTTCATGTGGACCAACATGCCCAGACTGATTTCTAAAGAGGTGATTAAGGCTGTGACTGGATTGTGTAATATTGGACCTGTATCGGTACTAAGATTTCTGAAGAGTGAAGTGGTTATGGAATTAACTGGTGCAACCTTTGATAGAAGAGCCCTAACAACAAAACCCATCAGAAACCCTGTTGTAAAGTATGTTGCAATGATGATAGGTCACAAAATTTATTTCACAAACAGGGATAACTCAGTTTCTGCAACTTTTATCTATGTTGCTCATGATATGGTTGTAAATGGGAAATATTATGATCTATGTGAGTTGCTCCAAAATCAACTCCTTGAAAACCTAAAGCAAACCAGAGAGAAGTATGCATTCAAATTTGGAACCCTAGTTATGTGTTTATTGTTTTAAATTTTGAGAGAGCTACCTGGTAGGAAAGACATGGGATATAAGTAGACCAATGGGACATAATTTTTTTTATTACATGCAAAACATAGGGAACTACAAAGCTCAGGATGATGCATTGACTACATTCTTTGCAGTATTTCAAAATAATATGCATGATAGAGAAAGGATTCACCGAAACTTGGTGGAGAAGTATGCAAATAAATTCACTTTTCTTGTTTCTACTGATGAATGCATAATCGAGGCTATTGAACCAAGAACAATATGGATTGAGCCTCTCAGATATGAAGTTACTGAGAAAGATGTTGAGGGACATGTTGATTTGTTGTTAAAGAGTCCTAAGGACCCCTTTTTTCCAAGACATGGAACCTATGAAGAGAAATCTTCATAAATTCACCTAGAACTAAAGAAACTAAAAATAAAAAGGAAAGCAAGAAAAATTATGGAACAATGGGCTAGAAGTGAAGGATACACAGAAGAAGAAATCAAGGAGGCTATAGAAAAAAAAGCCAAAATAGTTGGTGAGTCCTCTAGACCGAGGAGATTAGGAAGAACAATTCCACCCCTACCTCTGCATTGCCCAAATCCTCTGCCACAGCTGTTGTAAAAGGAAAGAAAGTGGAGCCTAGTGCTCTGGTAATAGAAGAAGTGAATGCACCCTCTAGACCCAACACCCAGACTACTAAGAGAAAGAATGTACCTCTGGTAGCATCCCCTGCTACCTCTAAAAGGAGGAAGAAGAAAAAATCATTCAAAGAGAAAAACTTGAGTGCGGTTGTGGAAGAAGAAATTGAGCTTAGAATTGAGCATGAAGAACAACTTACTAGGAAAGGGAGTATCGCCACTACAAGTGGTGAATATGGTTCACAAGAAGCGAGCATTGGAGCAAAGAAGCCTAAGGTTGATATTGTGGACACTTTTGAGGAAGAGGAGTTAGAAAAAGAAAAAGAGGCTTTCACAATGCCCATCCATAAGAAGCCTGTGAAGAAGGAAAATAATTTAGAGGAAGGCTCTCCAAAGCAAAAGAAGAAGGAAACAAAAAATCCTCTAGTAAGAGCTCGTAAAACAATAAAATTAGATGTTTTGGTTAGTAACATGTTAGTGTTGGAATATATGCCTCAATCTCACAGGCTGAAACCTCTAAGAAAGCTTAGTCGTTGTGACATTTTTGTTGTCTGGCCAACTGGTAGTTTACCTTGTGTTTTGCTCATGTCGCCAAGACAATTATTTTGTCTTGCCGAAGAAGCCTATCGCTGTGACTTGTGGCCTTTGCTGTAATCTCCTATCGAGTGGAATGTCTCGGTGACATAAGGGTTTGTTATCATACTTCGGGGAGACTCATGGTGACTTAGAGTCTTCAGGATAACAAATGGATTCGGCAGGAAGTCTTGGCGACTGGGGAGAAGTCTCACCGATAAGCAGGTTCGGGGTGACTTGAACTCTCGGGAAGATCTCTTGGTGACTAAGGAATGTCTCACCGACGGTATTCACTTGGTGTAACTCAAGGGTCTCGGTGAAAAGTCTCAGTGACGATAGGAAGTCTTGCCGATATCGACATGACCTTTGATTTGTCTGGCCGATGAAGAAATCGGTATGACTTGTTCCTATCGGCATGATCCCTTGTCGACCGAGAGATGTCTCGGTGACAGTGTTAGGGGTCATTAGTGTAACGTATTATTTTGATATGATGTCTCATCGAATATTGGAAGTTTCACCGACAGCATGTGGGGTCATTAGTTCGGTGTGACTCTTGGTGAACTGTTGTTTCGGGATAACATGGAAGCCTCGGTAAGAAGTCTTGCCGAAGGTTGATTCTCTCACCGACGGTGGAACACATCGATATGAATTAAAGGCTTTGGTATGAAGTCTTGGCGAAAGCAGTAAGTTTAGCTGACGAGATTGAATTGGGGTGACTTGGAACCTACGGGGTGATGTCTTGGCGAAGAGCAATTGTCTTGCCGATGGGAATCCTGTTGTCGCTATGACTCTTGGTGACTGGTCAGTGTTCGGTATAACATGAAGGCATCGATATGATCTCCTGGTGAATGTTGATTGTCTCACCAATGAGGCAGTCTGAGTTCGGTATAACATGAAGCTTGTTGTGACCTCTTGGCGAAAGACGATAGTCTTGCCGATAGATGGATGCCGATAAGAATACAATGGGTTTTGGCATGACTTGAAGACTCGATATGATCTCTCAGCGAATGACTAAAGTCTTGGTGACTAAGGAACACTTTGTAATGACTTATGAGCTTGGTGTGATGTATCATCGAATGGTGATTGTCTCGCCGATGAGAATGTTGAAATTAGTATGACTTGTGGATATCGATAGAACCTCTTGCCGATGGAGATGACTCTTGGTGATAACATGTAATTGGGTTTTGTGGCATTGGGGAGACACTTCTAGTGTCTCACCGACGTGCAACACAAGTTGATCGCTGTTGATCGAGTGAAGATTGTCCGACGTGGTGCGATATGGACAAATCAAAGAAAGCATAATGTGAACCGTTGCTGAGCTGGATGATTCGACAGTTGTGATTCGACAATTGGAAACAAACCGTTTCATAGAGCCGAAGCCAAAGAGAAGGAAAAACGAGCGAACAGTGAGGAGACTTGTTGGCTGGCTGGAAGGCTGAGGCCATGAGGCCGAGGCCATGAGGTCAAAACAGAGAAAGTGAGAGGTAGGGTTATGTTGCCAATTTCTCTCCTGATCAAGGATTGAATGCCATGGTTGATCTCTTGTGTTGGTCAGTACTGTATACTGTGTGAGGGTATTGCAACAGTACGAAGATTGTTTTGTGTGAGAGGTTGATCAGGAAATGTATAGAGGGAGAGTTGATTACTAAATAGTATCCAGAATGAACAAGATGAATCTTTGAAGAGGCTATGAACTTGAATTTGTATTGTAACATTTTTGTTGTTGAATAATACAATGGTTCGATCTTTGGAGTGTGGGGTTTTTTATCCGAAAGGATTTTCCCCACGTAAATCTTTGTGTTCTAGTTTTTTGTTTTCATCTTTCATGTCTGTTGGTTCGTATAGTAGAATCTGTTAATGCTTGTTGTTGAATTTACATGTGTTTCTCTCAGATGGATCAATGTAGGAAATTAACTGTGTTTGTTTTGCATTTGGACATAGTTGTACATGTCTTTGAGGTAACCTAATTGAAAATAAAAGTTACCGAAGGCACTTGGTCACACCCACAAAAGGATATAAAAGTCATAGCAGAACTAAACCTGGGAATTGGACATTCCAACAGGTAACTAACATCTTCTCATGGTCGTTCATTTACTTTGTCAAACCAGGGAATGTATACTTGAAATGGAGTAGCACAGTATGTGCACTAAGAACTAGTTTCCAGTCACCATCTATAGAAAACAAATGCTTAAAAGAAGTGCAACGTAAAGCTTTTTAATTCAAACACAACTCGGCTAAAACAAAAATCATACCAGCTATTGTTAAAGGACAAACTATGAACTGTTCTTATGCTGCAGGAACAGACATAGGGATGGATTCCAGATGCTGCAGGAACAATACAAGGCTAAGTTTGTGTTGAAATCTATAGAAATAGATTCTAACTAGTAATCAACATGAAATGAACAGTTAACTACAACAACTTGCTACATAATACTTACTAAGTGGGCCCCCTTAGCAAGCATCAACTAGATTACACAAGAAGTTGACTCAAAGCTTCATCGAATTTTATTCATACTCAGAATCAAGATACATTGAAAATAAAACTTAATACAGAACTCTATTGCTTATTCAACTTAATTTTAACACATACTATTTTTATCATCCTTCACTTATGCAGGAGGAACGATTATTTAAATGAAAAAGGCAACTAACTAACTAACAAAGGGAGTAGTGATCATAAATATATCTAAATCCGCAGAATAGATATTCATAAATGAAAGTCTATCTGCTCGACGCGACCTAGAGAGAATATAGCATTACACACTCCCTAGATCAAAGGACCATTTAAGCTCCTTCCCAAAGATTTGGTCAAAGAGTTATTACTGGAACAACTTCTTCAACAGAGCCGAGATTCTTTGTGCTTGATCAGCTCCTTCTCCCTCCAACATCCTGCAATAAGTGACAGAGGTGAAGGAAAGCATACACACAAGTGACACAACATCCATTCATTAATCACACGTTAATCCTATTCCATTATCCAAAATCATAAGCATACATCAGCCATGCAGGAGGTCAAAAAGGTAATTAATAAAGTTGTCAAGCTACAAGAATATGGAATTCATTGCTACAGGATACCACCTGAAAAGTCTTTAATCAACAGGTTTAAACAACTATTAATAACAAAAGTAAGAGTATCAAAAGTTTCAAACTATGAGCATATTTAAGGCTCATCATTCTGCCCCCTACTTATCATAATGCTAGTCCTCCAGCATTGACTTTCCTTGTTGTTTCCCTAAAATTTGTTGGAGTAACATGACCCT
>VDFB02301135.1:0-29532 GCA_007258455.2 Sequoia sempervirens
GTTTTGCTTCCAATATTGCTTCTAGTTTGCTTCTAGTTTGGCTTCCATTGTTGCTTCCTTTTTTGCTTCTAAAAATGCTTCCTTTTTTGCATCCATTTATTAATTTAATATGTTTTATTTCAATTTAATTAGTTAAATATATCATGCCTCTTAAATAACTCATACGATTACAAAGTAAGTAAATTAAATAATATATTTTATTTCAATTTAATTAGTTAAATATATCATGCCTCTTAAATAACTCATATAATTATAAAGTAATTTAATTGTTTAACTCATATGGTTAAATAACAAGATAATTATTATAACATGATCATCATCTATAATTAAAACAAGTGAGTCAAATATCTATAATTTAACTGAATTTGACAACATACATCCTGAGTAGTAAATTAAAATCATCATACATAATAAATATCCATCCAAAAATCATCTACCACTTTCAATATATATAAATTGAAAATTCAATACTAATAATATCATTATCATATATCACTAAAACAGGTGAAATTCAAATATGCCAGTAGATCAATAACATGTCAAAATGATACATTTCCAATAGTTGACATAAGTCAAAATGATACATGTACAAATTATATAAGTAAAAATGATAAATTATGTAACTCAAAATGATACAAGTCAAGATGATACATGATATAAGTCAAAATGATACATGTCAAAATGATACAACTCAATAATATGGTACTGCAGGCCGTGAAAATGATACATATGATAGTAACCATGAAAAGAGGCATCATAACGATAAATCAACAATGATCCATGATGCAGTCTATATGATCATGAATTTCATTGGCTACTACCAGCAACTGTCTCATCATCATCACCACCATCATGGTCATCATCATGGTCATCGACCTTGGTGTCCTCTGTATTTGCATCATCATCATCCTCTGCCATGTGATATATACCAAAACCAACATATTCTAGATCTATATCATGAGGATCATCTTGATCTTCTAGAAGACCTGTGTTCTGCAAAAAAAAAAACATATAAAATATTATAACATATGAAACAAAACCATAATCATATTACATCATATCAAAGTGCACATACCATAATAAAATTTCAAAATAGTTATATGTAGTATGTCATTTCAATGATGTTAAACATGCAACAATTCTAATAAACATTAGTAAAATATGCCAACATTTGGTGGAAGAGGAAGAAAGATGAATAGAACTATAGAGGCCCACCATAATGGATTTCGGTATTCAACCATTAGAGCAGAAGAGAGAGTTGATATCATGTATCAAAACATTAAGCATGCATTCTTCTAGCTAGCAAAGAAGGAGATGATTACTTTGCTTCATTTTCATTTGCATAACCATATTATGGTGTGAACCAAGAAGACCAAGGATTTCCAATTTTTTGTGGAGGTAATAGATGTGGTCCAAAATTTAGGAGGGGAAAGAAGGCCAATGTATGATCCTAATGAAATTGAGGAAGAACAGCAAAAGAGGGATAGGAAAAATAAAATCAATGTAGAGTTTCAAGGATTTTTCAAGCGAGTAATAGAGCTATGGGAGCAACCTCATCTAAAATATTTTGAACTAGAGTTTGATATACCATTTAGAGAGCTTGGTTTTCATGGAGTTCCTTACAAAGCATATTCTTTTATTGTTCCTATAGTAAACTATTTGGTAGAGTTCATGGAATTACCTTTCTTAGTAATCACTATTAGTCATATTAAGATTGTTAACCTTGAGAGAGTAGGAATTGGGAAAAAGGCATTTGATATAGCTATTGTTTTGAAAAACTTCAAGAGAGATGTACTCCACATTGAAATCATCTCTCAATTTTCACTTGATGGCATCAAGGAATGGTTGAATTCCATGGATATAAAGTATTATGAAAGCAAAATGAACTTGAACTGGCAGCCAATTTTGAAGACTATTACTAATGATCCACATAAATTTATTGAAGATGGTGGTTGGGAATTTTTTAATATGGAAGCTAGTGATCAAAGCTAGGAAGACCATGCTAATAAATACAACTCGAATGATGGATTGTGACCTCAAGTTAAAGACAAAGAATAACATATATTTGGATGATACAATTTGATAGGTTCTTCAAATTAATTCAATTCTAAGAATGTTAAATTTGTTATCTCAGTCATATATCAACAAAAAAAGGTTCAACAACCTATCATAGAAAATTTCCATATATACCAAGAAATAATAATTACATGATAGATTAATTACAGTCAAGCAAATGAGGAATTGTTATCTTACCTAAGGATAGTCATAGACCCAAAAAGGATTGTCATAAGGTTATTGAGACGTCATAAAATCCACATGATTTGGCATAACTACACAAAAGGACAATCATCACACCTAGATCTTGATATTTAAACTCATAGAACTATCAACAACAACACAATTTTTTTGTCATCACATACATCAAAAATAAAGGATGTCACATTATGACATCCATAAACTTGATTAAGGGCAGTAAATGGATAGTCATCAGGATCAAAGGTTACTCATCAAGTCACTATGACTGCAGTTATCCTGAAGGGATATGTTGGTTTGAGCTCATTAGCAATTGTCATATAGAGGGGATGATGTAGTATTGCATGAATTGGTACTAGGATTGTCACAAACCCTGAATTACACTCTAATCTATTTTTCAATGAATTTTTCATGCATACTCTAGTGATAAATGGTTGAATTGAGTTGGGTTGCCAATGGCAACACCCAAATTGATTGAGGATAGGTTATTAGCTTTGATCTTACCTAGATAAGATGAGGGATGGAAATGAAAATGTTTTATTTCTAAGTCTAACCATTCTTGGTTTCTATTTCCAATTGTTAATTGAGAGGAATTTGATATTACTATCATAACCTTAATTAATACTTAACATAAACTATAGCAAAGAGGAGATTTTCAAACAATCAGAATGAAGATACAAAATGATTGACTTTAGAGTTGATCCTTCACATATTATATTTATATTTGTGAACTAAATATGAAACACCAATGAAACCTACATTATTCAATTTGGAGACAAACTTATACTAACGGACATATGTTAATTGAAAGTGATAAATACTTCCTACTAATATCAATATGATAAAGATACAATACATAAATGTAGACTATAATATGTTTGCTATATCCTATGGCTATAAGCATTCATGAATGACACATCTATTATATAATATAGGCTAATGTGCAAAATGTAACATTAATTGCAATGGTTGTTTGTAATAAACCATCACTACCAATATTTAAAAAAAATCCCTCTATATTATTGTGAGAACAAATCAAAATCAATTCTAGGAACAAAATATGAAACAAAGCAATTGAAAAGATAACCAAGAAAATTTGTATCCTACAAAATGGTACACAATACAATTGTTGACTATATTGAGTAATGACAATCAATTAGAAGTTACAATAAAATCCCAAATGAAAACTATATATATGCAGTTACCATTGAATTAAAAACTCTAGATAAGCTAAGAATGAGACAAAAGCATGTGCTATCTCATTTGCAATGAATACACAATCATTATGGTAGTAAAGTGTCTTGATTACATCTTGGTTACATCCTACTATGTGTGAAGGATTTTGAGGTTAAACTATTGATGATGTTGTTTCTAGGAACACACTACTTTGGCACAAAAATGCATCCTATGAAGTGGTGGGGACACCAAATTTATTTGTACATGATAGTGTCAAATTCTGGATAAGAATAGAAGTCCTATAACAATTCCATCAAGAAGTGTGGTGTTTCAGAGAAAGGTTCAATTGTGCCAATGTATCTCCCCTATAGTTGCGGTTACCAAGTATTGTTCAACCACATCAAATCCAAATCAGAGTCATTCAATTTTAGACTTAAATTGTCTCAAAACAAAGTCTACATGCTTCAATATGAGTTTAAAGAGAAAAAACTACTAATAAACTATAAATCCACCTAGAAACTTCTTTTTTTGATTATTTAACTCAACAAAATGAATAATAGTTAGGGTAGAAGGACTGTTTTGCAAAGGTCGCTTAAAAAATAGTATAATCAAAGTACAAAATATCCTGAAGAATTATTCTTTGTATGCTTCAATATGAGTTTAAAGATAGAAAACTACCAATCAACTATAAAGCCAACCATAAACTTCTTATCTTGATTATTTAACTCAGCAAAATCAATAATAATTAGGGTACAAGGACTATTTTGCAAAGGTCACTTAAAAATAGTATAATCAAAGTACAAAATATCCTAAAGAACTATTCTTTGTATTCTCAAGTATTATGAACTATTCTTTGTATGCTCAAGTATTGTTGCAAGTCATAGCTTGCTTACAAACAAAAAACTAAACCATAAATGTAAAATAGAGTTGTGCTTCAACCATCCCCATAGTACCATTTATACAAATACATTTAGAGAATGAACGAAAAAAGAATATTACATCCTAAGATCACAGTGATATTAAGAAATTATAGAAAGAAAAAAGAATATTTGAGGCTCTAGTCAAGGAATCAAATTAATTTAAGAAACCAAGCAATTTTTTTTACTTTTGTTGAAAGATAATAAGGATGATAGATTGGGAATTTCTACCATCACTAACTTTAAATTAAAAGGATAATATGAGGCTTTTTCATCTTTTAAAAAAGTCTTCTATGAGCCAAAAGGGTTGCCACCAAGAAGAGAGGTGGAGCATGAGATCCAACCCCTACATGAATCTATTTTACCAAACATTAGATTGTATTGGTAATCTCCTTTAGAAAGCAATGATATCAAGAAAAAACTTTAGGATATGCTTGAACAATGGGTTATATACCCTAATACTCCACCTTGTGGTTCATGTATTATGATGATAGAAAATAAAGATGGTTCTTGGAGGCTTTGTATTGACTACCAAGAACTAAAATCACCATTAAAAATAGATTTCCTCTTCCAAGGATAGACTAATTGTTATACCAACTCTAATGTGCAAAATATTCTACTAAGTTGGATCCTAAATTAAGTTATCATCAAGTGCACATGAAAAATAAGATACATGGAAGACTACATTTAAAACTAAGCGAGGACTTTATGAATTTTTAGTTCTTCCTTCTGATTTGTGTAATGCACCAGCTCCTTTTATGAGACTTATGAATGATTTTCTAAGGGATATCATAGATATTTGTGTTATTGTATGTCTAGATGACATCCTAATTTCCAATGCTATATCGTAAGAACATCTCATCCACATAAAACAATTCTTGCAAAAAATAAAAAAGTAACCACCATGTAACATGAAAAAGTGTGAAAAAAGAATCATCAATTTATGTAATTCACCAACTACTTTTATGACACTTACATAGATAGTTGTGTTATTGTTTATCAAGATGAGATTCTAGTTTATAGTTGCAACCAAAGGTACTTTCGTGGATAAAATATAAATCCAATGGTCTTTGCTAAACACTCAACAACCATAGATTGTGCAGTTCAAATGACCACCACAATTTTATAAGGTTTTGAGAGTGTTTTTAGAATGGAGAATAGTGTGATTGGATACATTGAACAACCCAGCAAAGGTGGGGCTTGGTTTGGTGTCAAGAAAAGGTTTATAAAAGAATGGAGCCTGTGATTTTATATCACATCCTTTGCCTTAGTAAATGAAATAAATCCTTCTCAAGTTTTCATCAAGCCTTGACATTATAAAATAAGGCAAGCAGATGGGTCAAATAAGCAATATGTGTCTGCATTAAAAAAAACAAAAAGTCTATGTGAAGATAAAGATTAAAGCTTTGGCTTAGTAAAACAAAAATTAAAAGCTCATGGGTTAATGCATTAAGTAAATATTTCTCATGTGTAAAGAAAGAATAAAATCTTGTATTGTATTAAGGCTTTGCCTTAATTAAAATCAAAAGGCTTTGCTATATTAAAAAAATAGGGCCTACATGTTAAATATGCACTGTTAGTATATAAGGATTAAGCTTGTGGTTAATAAATAAGGTTTCATATTAATAAAGCAAAAGGAACAGAGTCTGTGGGAAGTAAATGGATTTAGGAATTTTTTGTTGAAAACAAAGGAAGAAAACTTAAAAGAACTAAGAATTTCTTATTCATGTCTAATAGAAACCCCTAATAAATAAATAGGAAATACACATGTATTCTCCCAACAAATTTAATTATAGAGAATCTACCCCAGTTTGCTTAGTAATCATACTATTCTGAAATATAAAAGGCAGGGCATATTCTCCAAAGAGGATTCAATATATGAACCAAAAAAAACATTTATCTCGATCTCAAATTCAAATACAAATTTCTACAAATTAATTTTTCCACTCTACAGTAATGTCATAACTAAAAGCACATAACCAACTAAATTCTTACTAGATCCATATTCATACCCATCTGTGGAGACTTCTTCCAAAGATCATATTGATACGGAATATACTTCAAGATTCATAACATAGTTTACCTATTAATGTTGAGAACTTAAAATAATTTTGTTGAAACAAGGAATGACAAAAGCGTTTGATAAAAATATAGGGACGTGATTTTCTCTTAATGCATTGATCTATATGAAGACTCTAAAGATTAATCGAGTATCAAAAGGAGTGGTGAAAATTAGTGAAGGTAGAGAGAGAATTACCGATTGGAACTGAAAGGTGGGTTCCACATAAAGGTGTATGTTTGCAGAGAAAAAGAGGAAAGGGTGATGATTAAGTACATGGGTAAACACTGCGTAGACTATTCTTCTATTGTTGAAGTTAGGGAAAACCATACAATTTGAATATTCTTCTCTTATAATTGGTGATGATTAATGTGTTCCAGCACAACTGAATCACTTAACACAGGTTTATTTATTCCCCTCCATTTGATAGGTGTAGGAATTGTCCTTCTACTATTGAAGTGGCTCCAACTTGATAACCTTATACTTAATGCATGATTTGGGTCATAGAACCATTAATCTTTTATAACGTCCAACTATAATTCTTTTAGTTTTTGGTCAAGAACCCCTAAATCTCTTATTTTCTTCAAGACTATGTATTTGTATGGTTGAGGAAGAGACTAATAAGCTTCTCTCCCCCTTCCATTCTCATAACCTGTTTCAAGCATGTTTCGTTGTCTTAAATATTCAATGGCAAGGACTTTGGGTGTAACATATTTAGGGAGCTTGTATAATGTTCCCATGAATCCATATACTATAATGGTTGTGCTATCTTGGGTAAAGAACCAATCACCTTTCTTAGTATTCTTGAAAAGTATTTGAGACTCTAGAAGTCTTAAGAGATATTCCCATGTAAGCAAGGTGATTTTTTTCTACAAAAATTGTTCAATGAACATGTAATAATAGGATGCCTTGTGAGGGTATGGAATCCACACAATTATTGGATCATAACATTCTAGTGTGTGACACATTTTAGGTTTTAGGTGTAGATACAGGTGGTAATATTGATGTAAAATCATATATATTAAGAGGGATCGGTATCTAAATTTTTTTATTGGAAAAAAATCTGCCAACTATGAATGCATATTCTCTTCTAGTAATGGGGTGAATTCAAATCTCAAAGGGTTTTCATTTTGTATTCTCTACAACATTTTTAGCACTGCCAAATGTTGAGGCCCTGCTATTAAGTCATTATCATGTCCTAGAAACCATGATACCATACTACAAACATGCATACCAACCTCCCTGTTGAATTGTGCTAACTCCATTTGATTTTTTTCAAGTTGTCTACTAGGCCTATTAACATCTAGGTTTTGCATGAATACAACATGGTCCCTAATTTGATCCCAATATTGGCATAACTAGTTCCAAGGGAAATTCCTAGCATTTTCCTTATATTCCATGTAGATATCATAGAAAAAATCATTAGTCCCCCATTTTCCTCTTATTTTTCTTGTTGAGGGTTCATGCTACATAGCACATGTGACAACAATCTCATAACGTAGGTGAACAATGAGAACTAAGTTCCTAGGAAGAGAGGAGGTCCAAATTATATCAACACATTTATTTGTGACTTGTGCACCTTAAATCATCAAATTTCTTGTCTCTTCAGTGAAATTTTGCGTCCTTTCATTGACTAGGGTTGGTTTTGGAGAGCATGGAATCACAAACTAAGTTTACATCATCTTGTATCATATCACTTATAGTATGCAAAAAGACACTAGGAGAATATTTTGTTACCAGGTGATCAGGATGCATCATCGTGAATGAAGAGTATGGTTGATTCAATGCCTAAACATCCAAATTTCTACTAGTTGATGGTAGCTCTATTAGACCATTACCCCTTATAACTTTTCTTGACATTCCCTAAGTTCTTGTTGTCATTCCACCAATTGTGGTCACTTGTGTGATTAAAATCCCCATCACCTTTGAAAACCATCTACAAAGGGCTAATTTTTTACATTGGTACTTGAAAATGCATTTTGTAGGCACGTTAAGTTAAACCATATAAGTTTGATTTTGAACCAATAGTTTAGATCATGTTGGAGTGATGCACTATGAATTAACAACTTAGAAGAAGCCACACATACACAAGAAGTTTGGAGGATATATGTTGAATAGTCAAGGGAGGATACCAAGACATTAGGTCCCACCAAGGGTAATGTGTCACATACCGATTGGGCCACACATTCCTAGGAACCACGATGTTCTTCAAACAAGTGCCACATGAAACTTGTCAATAGGCCACTATAAGAAGCATATTGCCATATAGGTAGAAGATTGGGTCTTCCATTACATTTGGTGACAGGTGGAAAACCATCATACAAATTTAAGTGTACATGAGATAGAGAACTAAAGATAGTGCCAACATAGGCTCTAGTTTGGGATGAGGATAGTTTGTTGACACTACAAGAATCGATGAACTCTAGGTGGTAGATCAAAAAATAAAAGGAGTGGGGAATGACCATAGTAAAACAAAAAAATGCATATGAAAGTATACACATGAATAAAACATAGATATACAATTACAAAATAAAGAAGGGAAATTTGCATGCAACATAGACATATAGCAAAGAGAAACTGCATAAATTGTGCCATTATAGAAAATAAATGCAATACAAGGCTTACATACCAACTCATGTCCCGTGACCACAAGGAAAATTGATCCATAAAATTCCCTCTGTCAAAGAAAAAAAATTCAAATGAATTGCACATGAATAGACTAGTAATTTGATCCAAGAGTAGCTATAAAATAGGGTAGATCATATGATCCTACAATAACACATGAGAATAACTATAACTATAAAACCATGGGCAATGTGAACAATATGCCTGCTCCACCTTACTATTAGATTTGTCTTGAGCACATATGGCAAAACCATGTACATATCGATTAGCTAAATCGACAAACAAATAAAGGCTCATAGAAAGACAAAAATCTTTTAATCTCATGTCCACAATGTCATATTGAACACCTACATCTCCATATGAGTCGATACCAAAAACAAAGGCCTAAAACTCATATGGAAAAGAAGGAAAATCCTACTCCAAATACTAGTTCAAAACATTTGCACAATAATATAGAACATGTGGTGAATCAAAAGAAGAACAAAGTTCTTATACTTGCCCCTCAATTGAAAAATCTTCATTACCCTCTATTGAGTGATAACCAATGCTACAAATAAGAACACTAAAATTATTTCTCTTCCTCACTTTCTTGTAAAGCTTCACTCAATTCTTAATCAGAGAAAACATTCTCAAGTGCAAGGAATTCCTCACATGAATCAAAATTGGATCTCTTATAATGACTAACATTCTCAAACTACAACATGCTCATACCAAGCTCAATAAAATATTGAGGGATAACCTTATCATCCTCATGAATGAAAACATCATCACAAATTTTGGAAACACATCCTTGGTTCAAATTGACATCTAGCTCATTAACAAAGAGATTAGAAACTTTAGGTATACCAAGAAGAAAGTCAAGATCATGTATCTAAATTTTGACTCTTACATCCATGCTTTCCTTAGTGAGACTACCCTTAAGATTACACTTGTGGTAGCTGAAAACTCACATTTACATGACCAACAATTAAAAAAATTATGCCTATATCATGATTAACACTAAGATCTACAAGTTTTTTCCCCATGGAGTGTACATTTGCAACACTACACAAGCACAAAAGTCTTCAATTACATCTTCAAGATGGTCATCCCAATAATCTAGTTCATCATACAAGGAAATTGGGTCAAGAGGAGGATTTAGACAATTAACTTCTAGGAACACTAAATGGTACCCTTCCATTAGCCTCAAGGGTTCAGTAAAAAACATAATGGCCCTAGTTAGTAGGTTGTATGGGGAGAAAGATACTTCTCATTTTCAAGAATCCTAAGTCTCATTGCTACATATGTTTCTTAAAGAAGGGTCAATTTTAAACTAGGTAGTTGTTTTTTCACTCACTTTGTGCAATGAAAAAGAAGATACATGGAAGACTACATTTAAAAATAAGCAAGGATTTTATGAATTGCCAGTTCTTCCTTCTAATTTGTGTAATGCACCAGCTCCTTTTATGAGACTTATGAATGATTTTCTAAGGGATATAATAGATAGTTGTGTGATTGTATATCTAGATGAAATCCTAATTTCCAATGCTATATGGGAAGAACATCTCATCCACATAAAACAAATCTTGCAAAAATTAAAAAAGCAACCACCATGTAATATGAAAAAATGTGAAAAAAGAATCATCAATTTTTGTAATTCACTGACTACTTTTATGAAACTTACATAGATATTTGTGTCATTGTTTATCAATATGAGATTCTAGTTTTTAGTGCTACATGGAAAGAACATCTCAACCACTTAGAATAGGTTTTGCAAAAAATAAAATAAAAGTGACTACTTTGTAATATGAAGAAATGTGAATTTGGAGCATAATTCTTCATTTATCTAGGACATGTGGTAGGAGGGGAACTAAAAAAATATCTCTCAAAAGTTGAAGCAATTTGAATTAGCCTACACAAAAGAGTGTTATTGAAACTAGAAGTAGAATTTTCTTAGGGCTACATACTACAAAAGGAAATTTGTTCCTTCAATTTCTTCTATAGCCTCATATTTACATCAATTACATCAAACAAATTGATTTTCATTGGGGTAAAGAGCATGATGAATCTTTTGAAAAACTAAAGTATAAAATAAGTCATGCTATTGTGCTTGCTCTTCTTGATTTTAAAAATAATTTTGAGGTGAAGATTGATTATAGTGAATATGTGATGGGTGTTGTCTTGATTCAAAGATGAAAATCTATTTGTTACAATTCAAAGGTTTCTACTTCAGTAGTTATAGGATATCTAGTGTATGATAAAGAATTGTGCATAGTAGTTCATGCCATTAAAAAATGGAGACATAACTTATTTGGTAAAGGAGTTCTAGTGCACACTAATCATCAACCTCTACAATATTTACAAGCACCAAATAAATGACAACAAAGCACTACAAATGGATGGGATTCTTGCAACAATTTCATTTGATGATCAAATATAAAAAAGAAAGTAATAACATGAATTTCCAAACCAATTTCACCTATGGCTATGGCAACACAAATAGAGCCTTTTACAAAAAGGGCATATGTTGAAGAATATGTAAATGATGAAGAGTTTGGGAAAATTTTCAAAGAGCTTGAAATTGAAGAAGTTGTAAAAATTATGATGAAGACTTTTATCTCAAAGAGGGTTTAATTTACAAGGAAATAAAACCATGTATACAAAGGCACAAACACTTCTTCTAATGAGGGAGGCACATACCTCAAAAATTTCAGGTCACCATAATGTTGATAAAATTGTGGCTTATTTGTAAAGGTATGTGTTTTATGTTTTGGCCCAAAATGTAGCAAGAAATAGCAAGGTTTGTTAAAAGTTACAAATTGTGTTGCACTAACAAATATAAGACAAGAAAGGAAAGAATCTATTTTCCTCTACCAATCCCAAAAATTCCATGGGAAAGTTTCTCTATGGAATTCGTAGGAGGGTTGCCTATGAGTAAACATGGAAATGATTGTTTACCTATGCTAGTTGATAGATTTCATAAATTATGTACACCAACCCCTTGCTAAAAGAATATTATAGGTAAAGAAGTTGTTGAAATGCTCTTTTATAATGTATGGGTGCATTTTTAGCTTTCAAGGTCCTTTGTTTCAAATAGAGATAGTTTGTTGGAAATTTGGTCCACTTTGTTTTATAAAGTAAAATGGATGCAAAGCTCAATAAGCGTATTTCTTTTCACCCATAAACATATGGCCAAACAAACATGGTCAACAAGACCTTGATGTAACTCATAAAAGGATACAACAATAAGTGTCCTAATACTTGGGATGAGTCATTTCCTTCTATCACTCTTATAACAGGGCAATTCCTTCTTCCATGAATTAGTCATCTTTTGAGACATGCTTGGGTTATTAGCCATCAAGTCCACTTGATGTAACTTTTGATCAAAAAAAAATAGCAAGTAGAAAAAGATATGGAGATTTCTAAATTTTAAAAAATTATTTAGAGCATTAGGAAAATCCAACTCAAGGTAAAAGAATAATTGGAAAGAACTCAAATTTTGTATAGACAATGACCTGATCAGCATAGAAAGGAGCACAAAAACTAAAGGTAAGAGACAATGTTTGGTTCTCCTTGTGTAAAGAAAGACTATAGGGACAAGAAAAGAAAATTAAGCCACTAAGGTGTGGAACTGTCACTATTTTGGAGGCCTAGCTAAAAATGCGTTCAAACTTTATCTACTCCCCTTCATGAAGATGCACTTGGTAGTAAATTGTGAATACTTGCAACTTTATGAGCCCTATATATTGAATAAAGAAGAGCATGTGCTACCCTCCCTAGAAGATTTAGGTGTGGAAGGAAGAGCCATACTCATAGAGGATGTATTTTTGGAAAAGAAAACAATGGGAGCCAAGAATAGAGTCCAAGAATCATAGAAAATAGGACTCAAATATCAAAATATCAACCAATCAAAATGGTATTCCAAAGAAAGAGTGGAAAAACTATTCCCCCACATAGTATCTCATTAAGCTTTTGTGGGAACAAAAGCCTCCTAAGAAATCAAGGATCAGGTACCCAATAAAGGGTAGCTAATCCCAACAACTTCACACATCACCACCACAACCACACAATCAATTTAGACATACAAGGATTTATACCTAGTTCAAATACATATTATGGACTCAATAACAGCAATCACTATTTTTGTTAGTCAGCATTAAGCATACAACACCTAGAATTGTGTCTCAGAATCTCAATTGATTCCAAATTAAAATTTCACGGATGGCTCCTGTGGGCTCTCAATTTTCTCCTCTGGAGAGCTTAGATTATGAGTAAGGATTAAGATACCATGATCTTCTAAATCATTTTTACCCAATTGTTTTGCAGTTGTCATTAAGCATGCTTTTTTGTTCAAAAGATTGTGTTTAGGACTGGCTATTTAATTTTAAAATTTAGTCTTTAGGCTCTATTTCATTCATTTGGTTAAAGATTTGTATGTACAAGTTAATGATTGTACCTAATAGATATATTAAGAGGAAATATGTTTCAAATCTTACTCTAATATTGATTTATCTATTTCATTTCCATTTAGGATGTGGATTTATAAGGCAGATTTTATATTGGTTTTGATTATTGTTTGCATTATGACTATGATTGCAGAGTGATAGAAAATGATCTTTTCAAGTAGGACTGGAGATCAAGGACAAAGGTTGAAATATTTCACTATATAGTCCTCAAATGGACACTAGCCTTTTTGATTGGTTTATCTGTTGGGCTCATTGTAGCATTTATCAATCTAGTAGTAGAGAACATTGCAAGGTTCAAGCTGCTTGGTGCTTCTAAGTTGGTGTTGGAAAAAAGGTAAACAAATTCATATAAAAAAGTCCATTGAAGTTCTTAGGTCTCATTAGTCTTAATAGAATGGTAAAAATAATTTTCATGTTGATTGGTTGTGGGACAGGAAAATTTAATGTAGCATTGCATAACTTGACAAGGGAATGCAAATGTTTTGAAGTGCAAGTATCTGCTTGCATTTGCAATGCTTATAGGTGTGAATCTAGTAATGGATTTATGTGTAGCATTGCTTACTACTTATATTTCCCCAACAACAGCAAGGGATGGTGTGCCAGAGATTAAGGCATATCTCAATGGTGTGGATCTCCCAAGATTCTTGGGTCCTAGTACACTTTTTGTTAAGGTAATTTAGATGGTTAATTTTGAAATGGAAATGATGCTTGAATTGTGTCTACTAGCTATAAATTTGTAAAGTACAATATAGTCCATCACAAATAGAAAGGTCTAATGGAGTTGTCCATAAATCTATATATGTTCCTTTTTGTCTTTAAAATTGAGCATAGGTTAGAAAGCCACATCATTGGTATAGATTTTAATAGTGGAATGAATGGAACCACTAGGGTGGGGGATTTTTGAACATTGGCTAGGTTGATCTTTTGATTGAACTCAAGATGCTAAATGAAACTATCAGATAATAAAATTTTGAATTACAATTATTATGTCTTCATGTACATGAATGGTGGCTTTCTCATTTTTGTTTAAATTGTTTTATGATCTACCAACGCTCCTTTGGATAATTGAGTGGGATCTAGGGCCAATAGAGAAACACTTTAGAACTCATCCTATTCATCAATAAACATCACAACAAAAGAAATTCAAATTGACATATTAACACAACAATATCCAACTAAGTTATTGAAAGTCAACTATTGATACCTCATTCTCCATCCAGATTACAAAATCAGTCCACTTTTTGCTTTCTAACATTTCCTTTTCAAATTGCTTTGGATGTCAGCCATATTTCTCCTGTCAAAACATTACACATGGACTAGTTAAACTAATTAATATTCAATCATTTACTTTTTCCTAGGAAATTAAAAAAATATCATTTAACATAATATACTTACAAATGTATAGATCAAGGCCTATAAACCTTTCTGGCCACTATGATGCATGGCACAAAGTTTTTCAAGCCTAGCCTTGGAGGCCTTGTCCTGAAACATATACTGATTCAATTTAACTGTACAAATAAAATTTAAAAATCGTTTAAGAAATTTGATATAATCTTATGAGCAAATTCAAATACCTGCATACTCTCCTCACCGAACTTCCTTTGTGCATTAGACTTCTCATATGCTTTTACAAGCTCTTTCCATACTTCCACACTTACATTAATTGGCCTTTTTTTGAGCCTTATCTCGGGAGGGAGTTTTTTTATCTTCTTTGTTTGGTTGAACCAAAATATCTTGCAGTTTTGAGACATTCATAGATTTATCTTCTTTATAGACCAACCTATGCCAAATTTAGTCTACATGTCATGGATAACTCCTTTTTGTAGGTGCATGGGTATCTTTGAGAATGGAAAATGTAGATGTTCTTTAAACCATTGAACCCATGATTCCTTCAACCTATTCACAAATGTTTTTCCAGCATCTTCCATTCAAACTTTCCCTAAAACCACATCGTATTCTATCTTGGTATCATAGCTACCAATGCAAGATGCAAAACATGGCGTGGTGGAAGAATTCTACGTCTCAGGAGTGGTTGGGAAATTGGAAGTCTCTACTCCCTATTTCACATTCTTATAGTTTATTGTTATTTATTTCCTCCTAGATCTTTTGCTTGATCCAGGACTGGTTGGGGAATCAATTAATTCCCTTTGACATGGTTGATTTGGTTGCAATGTTTCAAGGGCTTTACTAGATCATTTTTCTATGTATCTGGAAAGCATTGTCAAATCCACACCATCCAATTTTTTCACTACTTCTACCCCCAATATGGAAGCCAATGCATCTTTATCTTTGTCAGTCTCATGTCCCTATATATATATATATTAAATTTCTTCTTTTAAATTTAGAAATAAAAAACTAAAAACTAAAAATAAAAGAAACAATGGAAACATTTACAAATCTATAAATTTAAATGAATTAACTCATTGTGGCCAGAGTATGCTCCCTTTGCTCCCTTCCCTCTATTGCTTGACATTTTGAGGTGACCTAGGGAAAATTATTTTCATCCAATCTATGGAGGAAAACAAAGTACACACTGCCAAGTATGAAAAAATTCCCTATGAATTAATGTGAAGGAAATCAAATCCATTGATAATGAGGCTTTACATAGTTCAATGATGCCCTAATTTATATCAAATCTAATCAAAATCAACAGGACACATAAATTTATCATTCAAAACAAAAACCCTAACTCACTCGTGATTCCCTAACTTATATCACAATTCGAATATACATAGTGAGTTCAATAATGACCATGTTAAAAGCCCTACTTGGTACCAAATCATAAGTAGCAAACCATTCAAAACCCACACACAAAGGAAATGGAACAAGCTCGAATTCATAATTTCAATACAAAACACAAGATGCACCTTGAATCACCATTCAAAAAATAAATCTATTGAAACTTTCATTACACATGATAGTGAAATGGCAAGGAATTCATACCTTGATTTGGGAAATCGAGAGTGAAGCACAAATGGATTTGAAGAATAAAAAATTTCATATCCTCATTGAGGTGATTTTTCAATGGTGGTTAATTCCCTATCAAGGAAGGCTTCTAAAAACTAGCATTTGAATTATTTGTTGGGACATATATTGTCTCTTCTTCATAATTTTTCTTCCTTTGAAATTATGAATTGTTATGGGGAAGCTAACATCTTGGTGGATGCACTTGCTAATAGGAAATTGATTAGGGTTGATGGTTTATGTTATTGGGTTGAGGGTATAGGGTTAAGGGTAGAGGGTAGAAGGCTTAAGGGTTTAGGGTTTAGGGTTTAGGGTTTAGGGTTTAAGGGTTTAGGGTTGATGGTTAAGGATTGAGGGTATATGGTTGAAGGATTAGGGTTGAGGGTCCAATGTATAAGGTAGAGGGTTTAGGGGTTGATGATTTAGGGTTTAGGGTTTAAGGTTGAGGGTTGAGGGTTGAGGGATCTTTTGATGTAAGTGAAATGTAGGGAAGCAATTGAAGGCTAGTGAATATTGGGGAAGGATTTTTTGTTCTAACACTCCTAGTCCATTAACCCTTAATCCCTGCTAGATCAAAATAATTAGACACTAAATTAGGCACTAAAGCAGGCTCTAAGTAGGCACTAAATGAGGCATTAAATTAGGCACTAACACTGATGAAAAACTCAACGCAAAACCCAGCTCTAAACTCAATGCTAAACTTAGCATTAAACTCAGTGATAAACTCAACACTAATTTGTGCCTAATTTAGCACCTAGTTGTTCTAATCAGTGTAATAAATGCCAAAAATAGTGCCATCCCAATAAATAGCACTGACTTTTTCAAAAAATTGGAGAAATACATTAAAACAGTGGGTGGAAGCAAAAAAATGGAGCAAAAAAGGGAGTTAATCACAAGGATTTATTGTAGTGTGCAATTGCATATAATACAATAGAGAGTCGACATTTATTGCAAAGGTAGTCTTTATTGATAATCATAAGTGTATAGTGTTCCTCACAAGCCAAGGAACTGACTATTTTAATGCATATAAAGAAAAAAATATACATTTACAGATAAAAGGAAATGCATATGTAAAGAAGGGGGACCCGTCATTGCCTGAATGATGAATCTCGATTGAGTTGCCTTGCATCAACTTTAGTCCTCCTACTCATCTAGCCTCTAGTTGTTGCTTGCCCCCTATTGCTCTAGTTTTCCTGCATTTGTGAGAAAGAGTTGGTTAGAGCAATGAAGGATCACCAATCAGTACATAGGAAAACATCCATAAACATATAGCTTGATCCTTATAAACATTAAAATATCTTGCATACCATAGATTTCTAGGAAAACAAGAGAGTTATCAAACACATCTATTATGTGATCTATTTTATCTAACAACGTTTGCTCATTGTGCAGGCATAGGTTAAATCTTTGTTACTATTTTTGTTTCATTTGGTCACAGTATGTGGAGTAAAATGTGGCTCCCACAAGGGTTGAGCCCAGTTTGTTTCCCTCTTATGCTTTAAGAGGGGTAGGAATGTAAGAAAAATTGAGAAACTTGATCAAATTGATGATAAACCTATTCTTGATGCATTAAATAAATATGGAATCATACCATTTGATCAAATTTCATTATCAAACTAAAAAGATGCAACAAAAACTATGTGAATTATCAAGAAAGATTACTCTTCATCTTTTCACAATGAACTAAACTGTAGGTTTCCATCATGTTGATCAAAGGGGTAGTCATTTCTTCTTGGAAATATTACTCTATTGGATATGTATTTCAATCTTCTTAATGAACCCATTTTACCTGGGTTTGCAAGACTTCAAAATTAACACATTACTCAAGTGAGCAAGTTTTGTTGATAAAGTATGACAGTATTTTTGAATGCATGGTGAGGTAGAGGCATAATGGCAGTGCTAAGGAATATACATGGGACAGTCAAATTTTGGAGCTAAGTTGAAGTGAAGTCCACATAAATTTTAAAGAAGGGATAGCCACAACTCAAGGAAGAGAAGGGGTTTCACATTTTTTAAGGACAACAAGCATTCAAGGAGGAAAAAAATTTGTCTCTTCCCAAGAAATAGATGATTTATGTGATAATGGTGAAAATACACAATATAATTGGCACATGGAACCCAATAAACCAAAGTTGGGACAGATGCATCAAGTTCAATTATAGAGAGGCACAATGGCAGTGCTAAAAAAACATACATGACAGTTAAAAGAAGGCAGTTCACTATGATGAAGATAGTAGAAAATGTTGATGTTTATGTTGTTTGTAACAAACCAACATGAAGATTTCATCATAGAAATATTCATTAAGGCACCTAAAAAATAGTGTTGCATATTGAGTACAACAAAGAGTGCATTGTTTGCAAGAATGTTGAGGTGAATACTTTTCAAGCATTCACCACAAAGTAACAAGGGTGGAACAGCCATTTCATAGAAAATCAAGCATATTTATGACAAACTATAAGCTTCTCTCAATAAGAGGTGATAGTCCTAAATTACATGATGAGAAAGTATGTAGTCCTCAAGATCTTGCACAACAATGTATTCATTGTGCCTTTTTTGTTCACATGGTATATAACATTCAATAGTCTTTTGATAGGGAAACGCAGTGAACATCCTAACAGTGAAAAGATCAAAGCATGAGGTGAATTGGAGGACAGTCTTGATACAATGCATAATGACAGGTACTTAGTCACAGTCTAGAGCAGTAGGGAAGACGGTCATAAAGATCATATGGCATTGCTAGGTAGTGAAGATTCTATAGCATTGAGAGTGTGTCCCTTAACTTTTGTGTTGTCATAACAATGGAAGAAAGTTCCTCCTTTATAGAGGAGCAATAGTGGCAATTGGGGACATGATAGTCACTTCAAACCTGAAAAAACTTGGACTTTAATAATGAAAGGAGAACACCTAGGATGATAGGGTTTGAAGGTTGCTTTTTTGGATAGTGGAGCCAAGGCCAGCTATAAATGTATCATGTGGATACCCATGTTCTCTATATGCTTCAGGGTGATCAATTTTCATATCTAAAGAAAAATGATGTTTCCAAGCAATACAAGATAGGGGTAGCATTTTTTATCTACATGTCATACTTTTCATGAGCTACAGAAATAGAGCAATGAATGGCCAAGAAAATATGAAACTCGGAATGCAAAAGGTGGCCATGAAACTCAGTCATATAGGAGAAGCTTCCTACTATTCAGAGGAGCCAAGTGGGGAGGTAGTAAATGACAAGATTTAAAATCACCATGGAACAAGTGAAATGGAGTTGCAGTGCATACATTAAAGAAGGTGAAGCTTTGTTGTTTTCTTTAGAAAATAAGTAATATTACCACCATTCTTATTTTATTATGAAGCCAAATATGCACTTCATTAAAATAAAACAAACAACTACCATGATGATGCTAGTGTTTCGAGCTAAATGATTCTGTAGCTTTACGGTAAGGCAGAACCTAAGTTTTTGTTTTCTCCATGAAATAGAAGGTCATGGTCGAGGGTTTTTAAAACCCATCTTTATAAAAACACAAGAAATGTATAGAAATGCATAGAATCAATAGGAAAAATGAGGAGAACCAAGTATGGAGACATGGCCACAAATGCAAGAAAGGCCTCATAAATGAAAGGATCATAAACCTAACACACAGAAACTTGCATTTGAAATAAAGAGAAACATGAATTTGTATCATTTTGCATTCAAATGAGCTTGAATCGAGCTTCTTCTCGTAGATATTTAAGAGGGAAATGCAAGACTCATTGCAAAGAACTTACCTAGTTTGTTGTTCAAAAAGTGTGCTCCAAAAACCCATGGGTATGGCTTCCAAAAAACTCAAGCCAAGCTCTCCAATGGCAGCCAAAGGTGATGAAGAAGTATCAACAAGTGAGAGCAATAAAACACATCAAAAAATACAATCATGATTGGAGCTTAAAAGCTTGATAATGCATCAAAAATGAAGGTAGATTCCCAAGGAGGACTTACTTTATTTTCTCATGTGATATTTCTCAGGAAAATTGCCTAGAAAAAGCAAAAAACGGTGGAGGATCGAGCTCAAAAGACAAAATGGTTAAGGATTAGGGTATAGGTTTGAGGGTGTTGTTACCTAATTTTGCTACTAGCTCAATTAGGTAGAGTTGTTATGCTTTACAAGTGAAAATAACATACATTTTACTCTACCATATCATATTCATGTGCATAAAGAAGTATCATAAGTCTACATTACTACAATTACATCATACAAATGCATATAACATAGAAGAGAATGTACAATCTTTTCAAAGAATGTAGTCTTTATTGATAATATGAATGTATGGTTGTCCCACACAAGTCGTGGGACTAAATATCCAAATGAAAATAAGTAAAAAACTATAAATTTACGAATACAATGAAGAAAAATGCATATGTAAAGAAGGGGGCCCATCATTTCTTGAATGACAAATCCCGATTGAGTTGCCTTGCATCAACTTCAGCTCTCCTACTTATCCAGCCTCTAGATTTTGCTTTCCCCCTATTGCTCTAATATGTTTTGCATGTGTGAGAGAGAGTTGGTTAGAGCAATGAAGGATCACCAATCAGTACGTAGGCAAACATCTATAAACATATATCCTTATCCTTAAAAACATCCGAATAGCTTGCATACCACAGATTTCCAGGAAAACAAAAGAGTTATCAAACACATCTATCATATGCCATGTTTTATATAACATGTTTTCTCATTGTGTAGGTACAGGTTGAATATCAATGCAAGTTTTATTTGTTAAACATTACATCATGTGGGGTAAAATGGGCTCCCACAAGGGTTAATCCCATCATGTTTCCCTTTGTTCATTGAAAGGGGTAGGAGTGTAAATCATCATGTCCTATCAACTTTGAGTGAATTCTCATCACCTATGGTGGTGAATTGGTTGACATCACAATCATAAATGAAAAATATTCACTCAACAGATTCACAATAAGAGAAAATTCAAATGCATTCATGATAGTTATAGGAAATTATGAGGTCAACATGAAAGTAATAGTCACAAGGAATAGTATATGGAGACATGTCTAATTAGCATGACTCCAGTAAGCACAATTAGGAATGGTTTTTGATAGTTTTCATGCACAACACTAAAGAAAATAGTGCCTTCAAACATATTCCCAACAGCCAAACAAAGAGAATGATAGAGATTTCATCTAAGGGTAGATTCTTTTCATGAAAGGCAACAATCCTTTTCAAAGATCATCATAGTAGGGAGAAAAATCTTAGTAATACAAGATGACAAAGGACTGTGGCTTGAAAAGTATCATGAAAAAGAAGCTTTAGAAGATAGTCACATATTTGGTGATAAAGAACCCTCAAATGAGAATGGAAAGTGAGTATAAAGAAAAACATTAAAAGAAAGCATGAACCTTAATAGTAGCAAGGACATTCAAGTTTTCCCGGGTATGATAGATAATTTGTGAGAAGAGTGAGAAAACAATCCACTATCAATTCAGAAAAGTGAACAAAAGACATCAATCAAAATCATGCTTAAGCCTTATATGACAGTGAGGAGAGAACATCGGTTGATATGGCAGTCATGATTAAGGGGCAGTCTTACATGAGTAGCTCGATCACTTGTTTCAAGAGGGAAAGAGCTAGATAACATAGCATTTATAACATTCTAAGAGTCATGAGCAAGGTGCAACTATCAGACACAATAGTATCTACTAGGAGAGTACAATATCATTGAGGAAAGACAATTCAAGCACCAAAGTATAGTAGCGGAGATATATTTTTTCATACAATGACAAAAAGGTAGTAGCACATTCATGATGAATAGTCTAAAGACAATCATGAGGCATTTTGATAGTAATTATAATGTAATAAGTCATAGGATAGTTCTATCAAATGGATTAAATGCAAGAAATAGTCATCATGCTAGCAGAGGTGACAATGAACATTAGAGTTATAGTAAGTACAAGGATAGTCATAATGCCAAAGGACATGGTATTATTTGTCTCTTCAATATGAATTATGATAGCTCGATGGTTAAGATAAATGTGTAATCATAAAGGTCATGAAGTTGTAGTATTTTTTGAAGCACAAAATATATGACAGTTGTATTCTTAGCTTTGGCAATGTCATTCAAACATGTGATATAGATAAGTATGAAAAGATACCAGCATGGAAGCCTATGGAATATATAGTCCTTGATCTCTTTTCAAATGTTATTTTATATTCATATATTAAGATATGAAACTTTTTTGTTTTCCTATAGAGCATATGGAATATACATAACAATGCAAATGGAATTAGGGTTTCAAGACAATTCTTGATATCTTACTGCTAGAAACAAAACCTTGGTACCTGCAGCAATACATGACTTTGTGGCCATGAGAAATGAAGACTCAGAGTATTCATGGAAATATTGGAGCTTGGGTGGCCCTTGGACTTGCAATCCAATGAAAAGGGTAGTGTTCATAAAGGAATGCAAAAGATGCGTGGAGTTTTGAATTATACCTACACTGTGCAATGGCATTGAATCTTTTTGCAAACCATTTTTTCTTTCACAGAGCATCATCTTCTTGTGGAACAGTTAACTGAGAAGGCTCTTATTTCAACTTCCCACCCTCTCATGAATCTCATTCATATTAAAATATTGCATGATCTTTTCATTGCAAAGGCGATTATGACATTGTTGCTCACTACTAAATGGCATCAAGGAGAACAAGAAAGTAGAGTCAACTCCTGCAAAATGCAGAAAACATTAAGGAAATGTGGAGGCCACTGCCATGGGAGAGATGCAAATGAGAATGCACAGAAAAACACAACGAGATTCATCATTTATTTTGCATATGAGCTCGAAATGAGAGAAGTATAGAAAACCATTGTTTTATTTCCTCTTCCATAGAAAAACTCACTTGCACAGAGAATCAAAATATATACTCAGTATTTTCAATCACTGATAGAGCTTGAAGACAACCATAAAATACACAGACAACAACAATAGAATTTTTAATGTTTGTTGTGTTAAAAAGGAGCTCAAAGTAGTGTTCCTCTCAGTGAGAGAAACTTACCTTGATATAAACAAGCAACTCCAGAAAGCCCTTCAGAAATCCCTCATTTCTAGCAACATCAAAACTTTGGTTTGTATTTCATCCATGGCAGTGCCCAAGAAACTTCTAGAATGTGCAAATGAAATTAAAATCAATGAGTGGTGTGGTTTTTCCTTTAGGGTTTCAACCCTAGCACATGTCGATTAACTTAAGGTATTTTTTCCTTTTGATTAATAATTTGCAATACAACTAATGCCTTCGTGCTATGTTATGCTAGTATGTAGGAGTCTTTAAATATTTTATTTCTTTACATTTGATTCTCATATGGTCGTGCTTTGACCTTTTATTTTGCATTAATCTCAAATGTGAAAATTTTCAATTAAGTGATAAAGTTATAAATCACTTAGTTATAAATGTTATTTTAAATGCAAAGTAAAGGTGATATGATATGTAAATGCCTTTAAAAGGATTTAGTTGTGCTTTCATGCTTTTGCAAGCATATATATAGGGAGGATGAAGGAGGTTTGCAAACATATGGAGAGAATATAGGAGTGTTTCATCACCATTTGAAGGGAACAAGAGCATTTGGGATTTGGTTTCTTGTGCCTTTATGGTAGACTTGGTCAAAGTTGACTTCTTCAACACATTGGAGTTCTTTTGGAGAGGATTCAATTGCTACTTGTGTGTATGAAAATATGATCATTCTAATGAATTCAAAACACAATCAATAAAACATTAGATCAAAGAAGCTTAAAGAAAAATAGACAAACTCTTATTGTAGCTTCTTCGAAGTCATCTTATTGCTCTCTATCCCCAACATTTTGTTGCTTCTAGTTGCTCTCAGATCCAGCAGATCAAGCTCAACAAAATGGACTACTAGAGAATGAGAATTAAACTAACATGCATATTAAGCTAAAATGCAAGATTATGCTATGATAAAATTACTGCTAAGATATGATTATTGCTAGAATACTAAAAGATGCTAGTGCATAAGCGTAATTGCCTGTATGTATATGTGTGTGTAACCAATGCTTGGATTTGCACATGTATTTATAGAGCTTTTCGAGGATTTTGATTGGATGGGTTGGTCAATAGTGTGATAATTCCTGACAGATCGAACGGTCGAAGATGTATGAGACTGTAGAGAAGAATAGAAGAAATCGAATAAAGCAGGATTTTTCCATTTTCATGGAAGAGATAAGATGAGATGATTTAAAAATCATCTTTTTTAGAAGAAAATGGAAAGATTCTGAGAAGATAAATAATGAATTATCCAATTCAATTATTTATTTATGAGTACATGTTGATTTTCCTTAATTAAATAAATATTTAATTAAGATTTTGAGAAAATTTCATAATTAAATGAAATTATGATTTGAAGAAAGAAGATCTTTAATTAAAATAAAATATTTAATTAAATTTGAAGGAATGACATGTGTTCCGAAATTAATTAAATAAAAAGTATTTAATTAATTAAAAGAAAGTTTTAAAATAGAAGAAAAGAGATATTTAAATTTAATTAAAAAGATTTAATTAAATTCAAAAGATGATAATTAACTTAAATAAATAAAATGTATTTATTTAATTTAATTAAGTAGATATATTAAATAATCAAATAAAATAAATTTATTTGATTATAGTAGGAAAATGAATGAACAATATAATTAAATTGGTTAAATTTAATTACATCGTAGAAGACTTTAGAAAAATTAATTAAATAATAAATATTTAATTAAATGTCAGGAATGAATAGACATGACCAATTTTATGCATATACATTTTGCCCCTCTTTGAAGTGATGTGTGAAACGCATTGCTTCAAAGAAAATAAACTTTTTGCCCCTGATACATTTTAGATGCTGATGCTGATGTTGCTCCCTTGGGAGGTAAATCATGGATGATGATATGAGTGTCGAATGGATGAGGAAATTCAAATGGTGATTCAGTGATTTAGCTCACGATAATTGATGTAAAAGATGCCCCTGGTGAAAAATAAAAGAAATGTCATCCAAAAACCCTCCTTAATTGACCCATATAAGGTAAAAAGGGGTAAAAGTAAAAGTCATTTGCACCCTTTTACTACAGTGAATTTCGTGCTCTGACTAGCGACTGAGCGAGATGCCGATTCCATATCACACACACAGATTCGAGCGGGCCCGCTGATTTCAGAGACCAGTTGCGTATGGACCACCGGTGAGTCGATTAAACCCTTTGTGATTAAATTTTTGCAATTTTGATCAATTTTTATAAGCTTTTGCCATGGATTTAGGATCAAAAATGACATTTTAGCATCCACGGTTCTGTATTAGCGCATACGAAGGTTGGTTTAGCGCATCTAGGGCGTTCTTTAGCGCTTTTAGGTCTAGGATAAAATCAGGTGTTCTAGCGCATACAAAGTGTAGATTAGCACTTTTAGGGTCGAAAACCAGCTAAAAATTTTAGCTCATCTAGGGACAGAGTCACGCATTTAGGGTTGGCCACAATAGAGATGAACTAGCATCTAGGGTATGAAGTAGCGCATAGGATGTGTAGATTAGCGCATTCAGTGGTTTAGCGCTTCTGGAGGATGAAATAGCGCATATGAGGGGTACCTTAGCGCATATAGGGTTTTAGCGCATATAGGAGAAACTTTAGCGCTTTTGGGAACACAAACAGGCATAATGAGTTTTAGCGCTTTTAAGGTAAACTGTAGCGCTTTTGAGTTTTAGCGCATATGAGGCACAGATTAGCGCTTCTAGGAAAATTTTGGCAATGCATTTGATGATGAAAAATGATGGTGTAATTTGTTCCTTGGTCAATAGATAGGAAATTATTTTTCCATCATACTGATATGAGTAGAAATGAGATGATTAACTGATAACTTTGTTTCCTCAGAGTAGATTGATTGATTGACTGATTGGCTGATAACTTTACTTCCCATGAATGAAAAACAAAGAGTAAATGTCTGATAAATGTGATAGTTAGATAGATAGATGTAGCATTGAATTCATGATAGGATTCACTTAGATAGAGCACTTGATATGGTTCACCTGATATGGGTCACTTGATATGGGTCACTGATATGGGTCACTTAATATGGGTCACTTGATATGGGTCATTGTTATGGGTCACTGTATGGGTCACTTGATATGGGTCACTAATATGGGTCACTTGATATGGGTCATTGTTATGGGTCACTGTTATGGGTCACTTGATATGGTAACTAATATGGAGTCAGCGATATGGTTTGTGTTACCAATTTTTGCCTCAGTTCAATTGGAGGAGTTGGTTGAATGTTATCACATCATAAAGTGGAATTGTAGTTAAAAGTTCAATGTTGTTTCACATTATCATTATTATGCATTGAGTAACAGTTATGCATTTAAAGAAAGAATTGAGTTTTCAAAGTACCATTCAGAGGTTCCAGCAATGGCAGAAATACAGAATTGAGTAAATAAGCAAATAGCATTTTTTATGCTTTCTTTTATTTCATGAAAAAACTCATATTTTACAGGGCTTCATTTGATTTCAACAATCAGAATGATATTACAACATTGCATGAAAATGCATTTTCTTTTCAATTGAAAAGCAGAATTGAAATCAAAGATCCACACAAGCCGTGGATGTGACTGTTACAATACATTTCTAATAGCATATTGCACTACTGAAGATGCAAAAAATAAAATATATAAGCGACGACATAATCATCATTGCCTGATTATTGACGTTTGATGTTGAATGGTGCACCCTTCTCCTTTTCGAGCTCCATCGACCTGTAAGAGAAGGAAGGGGTGTCAGTGGCTCCGATTATGAAGTAACCTATATAAGGCACCCACAATAGTACAACCTACTATTAACTCTGCATTGACATTATCAATCAAGTGTAGTACGAAAGAAGTGAGCTGAAAGAAAGATAACAATATCATGATCATCATGTTCTATTTTTATGCTAACATTGTTTGTTTCCTTGTGCAGGTATAGGTAAAGTCATGAAGCTAAACATTATTCGAAGATCAAGCATGTGGAGAAAAATGGGCTCCCACAAGGGTAGAGCTCGGCATGCTGCCCTATTCATTAAATGGGCTGATTTTAAAAGATACTTTATCATATTCATCAAAGGAAATGAGAACAATTGAAAGAGTAAAACAAAGTTATCCATCAAGCAACGAAACCAATTGTTCATTCATAACGATCAGGGTTGCTTTCTTAAGGCTACAGGTGAACAATGAGTTTAGTTCACTTAAGGAATTCAATTGAGTACATTTACATCAGATATTGTTGAATAAGTTTGTGTTTTGTGCTGATCGTAATCATATATGTCATGCAAATTTCAGTTCATCGATTCTTTCTCGGATAGTGAACAGGCATACATTATGCCTTAATGTTTTGTTTTAATTTTCATCATGAAAGAGAACAGTTTTTAAAAGTAGTTTGATAAGTGAAACATAAAAATGCATGAAGAGTACCATGTTGCTCAAGAATGCAAAGGACAGACAGTGCATTTGAGTGTTGAATGAATTTCTAGTTCTAGTTGGCTAGTAAAGTAAATACTGCATTTTGAATTGTAATAATAAGGTAATCATTCCAGCATGTTAAGGGGAGAGCAAGTTTTGTCTTTCCAGAATGGTGCTTCTGAAGTTGTTCGATATGCATATGAATTGGTGAATAGAGGAGGTTCATGGTGTTGTAATGATCAATCTAAGCCTCTATATAAGGTCTATGAGTAGAAAGCTATGTTGTTGTATGGTAAGATCAAAGATTTCAAAAAGGAGAACATTTATGAGTGCAAAGGAAAGTAGTTTGATACAGTAACAAGCATCAGTGATACAATACCTGGATATGGAGTACTGGTTAATAAAAGCTACAGCAAGGATAGCTAACTCAGTTTGGTTGGAATGGTGTTTCAAACATGATCGTTTATCAATGCTTATCAATGCTTAAGGCAGGGCAGCAATCACTGTTCATTCAAATTGCTTTCAGAGAGTTACTTGAAGAAAGTTGTCAAAGCCAGATTGTGGAAGTCCAGAAGTCAAAGGACATTGTTGTTTGTATAGAAAATATGCATGGGTACAATATATTTAAGAAGTCTTTCTCTTCACAATGCATAAGCATAGAATCATGCTGGAATTAACAAAATTCAAATGCCTTAGAAGCCCAGAATTTGCAATATTATTGGGATTACTAATCTTTTATATCTTAAGAAAATATTGCATAGCAGGGATTGTTCTATTGTGTCTTCAAAAGAGTTACAAGTGTCAAGTAAATGATTGTTTTAGTTTCGACAAGGTTTCAGATACATGAGCTTCATTTCCTGAATATCAAGTTGTTTCAATTGAGGAAAGTAGAATGTCTTGACAGATGGGTTCAATTTTGTCTTTCTTATACTGTTTTGTTGTCTTTACATATACCCAAGTGTTTTTAGGGTTTACATGTGGGAATCACTGTCTTCAGCAATTTATAGAGTTCTAATCAATGCAATATTTCCAAGAGTGTCAGGCTATATTCATTTTAAATTTAAGGGACACAAGAATCACAGGGTAAGCTTTAGTTGTTTTGGGGTGAGCCCATAACTAAATACAGATAAACATACAAGTTGTGTTTTCTTGCCATGATTTTTCTTTTCTGGAGGTGTTCTAAAAGCAAGCAGCGAATACCCATGTTGGGGTTTCTAATGAATGACAGTTTTCTTCATTTCAAACTGGGTATTTGGGTAGATTTTTTTGAATTCTGAGCAGTCGTGGTCATTTGCATTGATGCAATGAAGTTGTTTTTCTTTTGAGAGGTACAAGATTCTAAGGAGGTTAAAAGTGTAAAATATTCAAGGCATTCTTTTGTTACAGGAATTCGGAAATTCACTGGTTATTTTGGGTTGAGCCATAAGGATAGAATCATATAAATAAATTTGCAGTTTTGAATCTATGATACCCACATGTGAGTTTGTTTTCAAAGTGCAAGAAATACAATGATGGAGAGAACCCATATGGGTTTCATATAAAAATAGTAGTAGAATCTAAAGATGCAGATTTATGTGCTAATTCAAGCTTCAGAGGTAAAGGAAATACAATTTTCTTTAATAATTTCAAAGACCCACTTCCAGTTTAGCTT
>VDFB02301137.1:0-62026 GCA_007258455.2 Sequoia sempervirens
ACACCTCATTTTCAACACTCCTACCCATGACTTCTTGTTGGGTAAAGATGTCTTTAATAGCTGCATTAAGAACATATGCCACAATTGTAGCTCCCACAAGATATGTTCTGAAATTATTTATAGCTTTAACCAATACATATGATTGTTTCTCAATCAAGTCATATTTCAATTTTGCAACTTGACGGGACTTGCTAAAAAATGTGATGGGTTGTTCAAAACCCTCTTTATTCTTTTGCAACAAAAATGCAGCAACAATGCGAAATGATGCAAATGAGAATATTTGCAATGGTTTGGAAAAATTAGGGGTCCTTAAGACTGGGGCCTCCTTAATTTCTTGCTTAATTTCTTGAGAATCATTACTTGGCTCTTCATCCCACTCCACTTTCTCACCCTTTTTCAACCTATTGGATATAGGGAGAGTGATCTTTGCAAAATTTGTAACAAATATTCATAGGAAGTTAATCTAACCAAAGAATGATTGAATGTCTTTCAAATTCTTTGGTTGTGGAATCTTATCAATGGAAGCCACCCTCTCAAGTTCAATTCTCACTCCTCCCTTTGACACAATGTGTCCCAATAGTTTTCCTTCAATAACTCCAAAGGCACATTTCTCTGGGTTGAGTGAGATTCCATACTCCAGGGCCCTGATGAAGAGTTTTTCCAAGTGCATGCAATGGTCTTCTTCTTTCTTGGAGTAAGAAATTGAGTCATCCTAGTAGATTTCCAAAAATAAGTCAATGAAATTAAAAAGGGCTACATCCATAGCCCTCTAAAAAGTTACACCTGCATTAGTCAAGCCAAATGGCATTCTGATAGAGACATGGGTGCCCCATGGAGTGGTAAATGAGGTCTTATATTGCTCAGACTCCTTCACTTTAACTTGATTGTAGTTGGAAAAACCATCCATCATATATAATATCTCATAGCCAGTCACCTTCTACAACATGGCTTCCATGTTAGGCAATGGATCGTTATCCTTCAATGAGGACATGTTGAGATTCCTTAAGTCAATGCATAATCTGATGTCCCCATTCTTTTTCCTAACTAGAACTAGATTAGACACCCAACATGAGTACCTAATTGGCTTAATTATGCCAGCATCCCTTAGCTTCACTAGTTCTTCTTGCATCTTTGGTGCTAAGGTGGGATTGATAGATATTTGCTTTTTTCTGAAAGGCTTTGCATCAGCCTTTACAAGAATTTCATGCTGAAATAGTTCCTCCCTGTATGCCTCTAGATCATCATAAGAACCACGAAAAGACATGTTTGTACTTTCTCAACAAAGTAATCAACATTGCCTTGATCTTGGGCTTCATCTTCTTGCCTACATAAACTTTCTTAGGAGCATTTTCAGTTCCTAAGTTTTCTTCCTCCAAATCTTCTGGATGGGTGGCAATTGTCTGAAGTGGCATCTTTTGTCTTGGTTGTCAAAGACCCTTTCTAAGGCTACAAGGACCTTAGGAATCTTATTAGTCTTTAATTGAATGACTTCATTACCAAAGATCGTGTCCTTTCCATCCACTATCTCAACAAAATCTCCAAAGTCAATCTCTTAACTTTCATACTCATCTACACATTTTAAAAATCTCAAGATGTCTTCATTATCATTGAATACTTTCCAATTTTGTATATTGTTAGGGATTGGAGGCCTCGTTTGTACCTCAACCTTAGAGATACCAGCAAAACTTATATCATCAGGCCTAATTGCAATATTTTCCAACAAATCTACCACTATATTATGGCCTCTTTCCATCCAATCAATTCCAAATGCATCAAACTGCTCAATGGAATCCCAAACAACATTCCTATATTACTTCAATCTCTTATTTTTTGATGCATATTTGGATCTAACTTGGGATATTACCAATTATGAATCACCAATTACTTTCAGCTTCTTTATCCCATGTTTTTCTGCTAACCTTAACCCCAGCAGCAAGGCCTCATATTCTACCACATTGTTTGTACAAACAATTGACAAAGTGAAAGAAAATTTAAATGTGTTGCCACTGGGTGAAACCAATAATATTCCTACACCAAATCCTTCCTTGGAGCATGCACCATCAAAATACATGGTCCAAAGATCATTATTATCAGACATTTTTTTCATTTCCTTTTCAATAAGTGTAGGTTTCCAATCACTTTCTCTTGGTAACTCTTCTACATTGAAATCACTGAGGTCAGTGTCAACAAAGTGGACTGTATAATCTTTAGGAATATGTTCAATCATGTGTGGTACATTTGATTCTCTTACCAGTTTGATATCTTTTCCATTGATTGGGAAGGTGACAAAAGACATATCACACTACATACTACCCCCCATGGAGGTGCTCCATTTTCTTGACAAAAAAATTCCATAATTTGGTGAAATGTCTACCACTGCCACACGCATTCTAAATTCCTTTTCTAGAAATGCAACTAGTCTATATGGGAGTTCATTGATCACACAAATCACAGGGACTTCCCTAAAATCTATAGAATAGTATTTTCCATGGGAACTATCAATTTTCAATCCCATTTCCTCCATAATCTTACTTGGAATAATATTATTAGATCCTCCTGAATAATTTATATAGTTCTTCAAGAATTTTCCATCAACAATCAAAGTTACAAAAAATGTATCTATATTTCCAGGACAGATGGTTATTGAATTTCCTAGATAAATGTGAGGGATTTTAGTGATTGCTCCCTCAACCTCCTTTTCTCTCCTTTCTTTCCCACTCACTTTGGGTGGAGTAGACACCACTAATTCATTATAGGTTGTAGTAGAACCATTGATAAGGGCTACTGCCTTATGTTTATGCTCATCATTTCAAGCAACGAAACAAAAACCTTTACTTGAGAAAGTAATTGAAACAAATCAATAAGGGTATATTTAGGCAAATCAATTGGAATCATACCTTGTTCAATGTTACTCTCCTTTTTTTGCTCACCTTTTGCTTCAACTTTAGGCTTGGCATCCTTCTTCTCAAGCTCATAAATATGTTTTTTTCATTTTCACCTTCACAACAAGAGAATTCACTTCTCCATCAACCTTTAGTTTCTCATGTTGGAACACAATGATCTACTGAGAGGGGGGTGAATGAGTAGATCCCAAAATTTATCCCTTAAAAACTTTATGTAGATTACTTTCTTAGCTCCAAAAACTTTGTGCAAATTTCTTTCTCAAACTCTTAATGTGTAGATTGAAAACTAAAGATGCAAACATAAAAATTCAAATAGACAATCAACACACACATACCCACAAAACCAGATATACGTGGAAAACCCAAGATGGGAAAAACCACAGTGAGAAATGCTACTTGAGTCTATTGCTCAAATCCAACCTCACAGTCCAAATCTTTGTTACAATATTTAGGCCTACAACCCAAGGAAGCTTCAACTCCCTAATTTAGAAGCTACAACTTCAAGAATGCTATAACACCCTGGTTTAGGAGCGACAACTCCAAGGAGACTACAATCCCTTAAACTGAGCTACAAATCAATACAATGAGGCTACACCTCTTACTACAACACAAGCTTATATATGCATAGATTGGTTCTAAAAAACCTGAGATGCATCAATACATACAATACATTGTTGCACTTACTACAACTCACTTTATGTTGTTGAAGTTGCACTCTTAGCAACACACCCCTGCTCTACACTCTCCTCTACACAGAACAATCATTGTTCTATCGTGCTACACTATACCTCTTCACCATAAATGCAAACACTTAGAGGATGTTCTATGTTATAGTCTAGGACTTCCTTACATGTGAATTCTCTATCTACTCTCTTTCTTGTAGAATTAATATATCACATCACTCTTCCTATCTTTGCAGCATACTCGACAAGATGTAACTTTGTTCTATACACCATACAACTACAAGCATGTCTCTCTATTCATGTACACTACTTTTTAACCTTTTACTTTGACAATATATGATTGTCTTCTTTTTCCACCGACCTGTAATCTCTACCTCGAGATTCTCTCCACTGTCTAGATCATCTCCAGCTTACTGTTAGGGTTTTTTGCACTTGTAAACTTCACTAGCAAGCTACCTGTACATCGAGCTACACATCATCATCAAGCTCATCATAAATATTATCAGATATCACCATACCTTTGCATCGAGCCACACACACATTTGTCAAACTCATAATTAAGACATCTAAAAGGGTTTACTAGATATCTCCATATCTTGCATCGAGCAACCTAGCATTTAATTCGATTACAGAGAATTTTCCTTCATTCATTCTTTGTCAAACCCTAGAATTAGATATGTATTAAATTCATTCTCCTAACCATTCGATCTGATTCGATCTCAATCACCTCTATAATTTATTTTTCCTTCTTGAAGATCAAATCTTGATTTACATTGGTCACTGGTACAATTGGACCAATTAATTCATTCCTCTGTGTCGATTACCAGACAAAACCTTGTTCACATAGACTTAGCCATTTGATATCTTCATCTTTGAATCTAGGCCATTGATCTCTTTCTTTGCACCATGATCCATTGGCTCTTGTTCATCATCATATCTGTAAAATTTTGTCGTCAAATCAATTACCTTTAATCATGCGTTGTCGGTCTCCACCAACTGATGATCACCATTGGATCAAATGCCTTTTTATCTCCATTGTCGATATCCTTCATACACCACTTGCCATATGTGGGGTCCACCAAGACACACATCCAAATTCCACAATTTCGCAAGCTCTGACATTGGGCCCACACAAACCTAGTGGGATTTGCGAGATGTTGCCACTTTTCATCCACATCATCACCACACAACTCACAACAATGATATGAGTTGTTCTACCAATCAAATCATCCTTCGCCATGCATCATCAAACTCCATCATCAACCTAATGGGTCCCACCTACTTCATCAATTGTCATTGTTTGTCCATCATGGATTAATCTCCACTGCTTTTCGCTCACCCTACAGGACTTAGCTGGGATCCACAAAAAACTTAGTGGAACTGATGGGCACCGTTAGATCTTCTTGATCTCAATCATTGATCATACATCATTACTGAAGGCCTTTATGCAATCATTCATTTCCACTTGTCATTGTGACATCACAATCCACTAACTGTGTCTGCTACACCTGTAGGTCCCACCATGCATGTTGTGAGCACCATCGATCTTCAACATTCGATCATTACCGTTCCCTGCTGACCCCGCTGGACCCCACTAAAATTATAGTGGGGTATGTGGGCTAATTCCATGTATTTGCATTGCCATTATGGCTAGGTCCCACATGGAGTTCTTCCTTACTCCTTATCACACGATCGCTAAGTCGCTAAAAATATAAACTTAAGAACCTCATGTCAAAGGTTATGAAATTGTGAAAACCTCTGACTTTCCAAATCAAAGAGAACCTTTTTCCTTCCTCCTTATCACTCCATTAGCTAAGTCACTAATTCGGGAGGTTACAAATATATAGAACCCCGTGACATAGGTTAGAAAAACTTGGAATACCACGACTTAAGAAATATTATAGCTATTGGATATTTATCGGGCTGATAAACATAAGGTGAGGGGGCCGGTCATCTCCATGACTTCAAATACATAAGTTGTAACTTATGTGACCTGTAACTGCCAATACATAGTAAAAAAAATATAGAATTTTTGTTCACAATTCCATGACTATAAACCTATTAGGGTTTAACTCTAAACCCTGGAATCACCCAAGCATAAATAAATCATCTTTGGGTGCATCCTTCACTTTCTCTTCCTACAGAGCACATCACTGGAATGATCTTGAAAATCTCATATCAAATCTCCCATTAGATTTTAGATCAAATACCTAGAAGCAACTGTTGCAGAGAGATGAAAACATTTTGTCAACTATGCAACTTATTGAGCAACTTGCTCTTCTACACCAACAACCAATCCACATACTTCCAGAACTAGATTCACTGCATCTCCATATCATCCAATCACACCAATGAACTATCATCATTCCAACATCTCCCTTGCATGATCAATTCCACATCCTTTGAAATCAAAGAAACTTTTGACATCAATGACAACATATGCATTCACTAGCAACCTGTACCCATGCTTCCATATTCACTGCAAACCTTATCTCTCCTTGACATCAATGAAACTTTCCATTAATGCCATCATCCTCACTTGCATGAGAAACTCCATTTCATCTCTGATCCTCTTGCATCATGCTAGCATTCTGCCTTGCATGATTTTCCTTTTTGACATCAATGACAACTATATGCAAATAATCTCCCCCTTTGTCCTTGATGGAAAAACTTTAAATGCTCAATGATACCAATTAACCAATTCAACATTTGTACAAGTATCATCTTTACTTTCTCCTTCTATTGTTACTTTATGTAATGCTCCTCTTTGAGCATTTGCATGACTTTCTTCCCCTTTGACATCAATGGCAAAGGGATCACTTCTCTAAAAGTATTCTCCCCCTTTGACAAGTAGTGCAAAGGGTCTAGCTATACTCTAATATCCTCCTTTGACATTCCTTCTCCTTTGCTCATCCTTATGAGCATCTTCACAGCTTTCTCTCTTATGCTCTACTTTGAGCATTGCTCACTTCTTCTCCCCCATGCTCAACTTTCTTTCCCTTGCTCAAATACTTGATCATTTTCACAACTTTCTCCTCTTCTTTTTTTTAGGTCACCATACTATTGCAACCTTTATTCCTTCTTCTCAATGGAAAAGGGACTTAGCTCCCCCTTGATTGATACCAATTGAAGACAATCTATGCTCTTATACCAATTTTTGCAATCAACCATTCTACTACAATGGAAAAACCATATGCTCCAATCGCCCTGTATCAATTAACAATTTCTAATGCCAGTTGAAGTGCCATTACAAGCTCTAATCTGATCAGGTTAGATACCAAGTGTAGATATTATGATTCATGCTCTGTATCAATTGAATCATATTACTGATACCAATTGGTGATATCATGCCCTGATACTAATTATCATTATGATACCAATTGTGAATGTGTTCACTTTATGCTATGTACCAATTGATATCCTAGACTGCACTGTATCAAGTATAACAGTGATTTGATACCAATAGCAGCTCCCCCTTAGATCTTGCACCATACTCACTTCCTATGTACCCGAGCATGAGCTTCATTTTTGGCTTTGTACCAACTATTCTATTCTAAACTAACTTATGGTGGTCTGATACCAAATTAAAAATAAAATATACAGAACAGTTGCCTTTTAGCCATATCTCTTCTCCTTGCAGGAAAGAAGCATTTCTCTTAGTAAAGCATCTACACCACTTTTCTTCAATAATTGATACCAATTGTTGATATAAATTGCTACAACTAACTCTCCACTATATGTTGATGGTCTTACTCTCTAATGAGCATTTCAAAGAGCAAGAATGTGACCATAAATCTGCAACCATCAAGTTGTTAGAAATTTGTAAAACATGTTTTACCTAACTTGATATGCTTCTTCATTTCCAGGGATGGATGAGGTACCAATTATGCTCCCCCTGGATTCATGCCCTATCACTAACACTTAGTGATGTAAGGAAGAAGCACCCACTTTTGGTGCCTCCCGTTGACCTTTCACTCTCCAAACTTTCTTGGTCTTCATTTCTTTCTTGTCATCCTTCTTCTCAAGAATATGTGAACCTTTGTTCACCCGAGGGGATTTATACCTTATTTCATAATGTGTTACTGGTCTTACATAATTCAATCTACAATTCTTGGCTATGTGACCAATTTTTTTACAATTATAGCACATTACATTTATGTCTATAGCAGGAGCAAGATAATTTCTATTTACATATTTTTTGCTCTTTCTAGGTGCGGCTCTACATTCACTAGCCCTGTGACCAAATTGATTACAACTATAACAATAACCATAGAAACACAAGGAATACTTGGTCATAGAATTCCTCTAAGCAGGATGAGATGGATTTCTTGTCCTTTGCTTCTTCATGTAACTCATCCTTGTAAATATTTCTTCATCAGTTCCCTTTGTATACTACTTCTTTTTCAAATTTTTGGGAACTGATTTCTCCATCTTCTTCTTTATTGTGGTCATCTTCTTTTTATCTAGTTTATTCATCTCAGTAGCAACAGGCTTCGTTTCTTCTTTTCCTTTCTTCACTCCAATAGTTCCTTTTTCTAATCTTCCATTTCCAGAGGCACTTTCTCTGGATCAACTTGTGTAGGCTTCCTCTTTCTTTTTGCAACATCTTTCTTCTGCTCTAAATAATTTTGTAGAGGCAGAAGGACTCTTCCATTTTTCATCACCAAGGTCAATCTTCACTCTTGGTCTTGGTCTCGGTCTAGATGGCTTTTGTGATCTCATAAATTCATTTAGTGTCTGGGAGCTACCTTTCAACTTCAAGCCTTTATCAATCTTCTCCATGAATTTTTCTAATTCTTTTCTCAAGGCCACTATTTCTTCTTCCAATTTCATGCACTCATTTGATTTAGACTATAGTTTGGATCTAACTACATCATGTACCCTTCTTTCTTCTTCCACTTGAGTCTTCAAGTAGATCAACATTTGATTAGATTCTTCAAGGCTCTTATTCAGCTTTTCTATATCCTCTTGTGCATACAATTTTTGTTCTTCATTTTCTTTCTTCAAACTTTTAATCTCATCAAGAGAATTGATGAGTTTACCTTCAAGGTCCACTTCCTCTTCTTCTTTATCGAAGGTTTCAACTTCTTCATCTTTATCATAATTTTCAACCTCTTCATCAGAGGTCGTTCCAAATGGGTCACACCCATAGAAACTTCCATATTCATCATTTGATCTACCACTAACATCAGATGAACATTTTTCTTCACTTACCTATAGATCCTTCTTCTCATTCTCCTTATTGTCCTGTTCTTTCTGAGGATTATCCTTTTTACTATGAAAGCATTTAGCAGCTATAGGACTTGTTCTACTAGACTTAAAACGTTTAGTGGGTATCTTACCTTTGTATTTCCTAGAGTCTCTTCTCAATCTCCTAATGTAATCATCTTCCACTTCATCAAACTTCTCAGATTTGGAAGTAGATGCTTCTTCCTCATCACCTCTAGCTACACATTCTTTCCTAGATGTATTTGTGGTCTTCTTATCCTCATTCAACTTTACATTTTCAAACTCTCCTCCATATGTCTGAATCTTGGCCTCTGTTAAAATCTCATCATCTCCATACATCTTTTTCAACTTATTCCTCACTTCATGTGCACTTTTGCAATGCATGACTTTAATAACTTGACAGCCTATTAAGAATTGCATCCATTTCCTTAGCATCATCATTATACGCCTTCTTTTCAGCCTTAGTATTTAGAGGTGTAGCGGGACTTATATATCCATATATCATTGACATCCATACATAAAATCCTATGGATTCCAAATGCAACTCCATTTTTCTACACCACCATATATAATCTGATCCATTAAAGAGAGATACTTCTGCTACAGATGAATCTTCTTGATTGACCATTTTTTGTTCACTTATCCAAGATCTACTCGAGCTTATTAAGATTCTCCTACAAAACCTAGGGCTTTGATACCAATTGTTGGAACACAATGATCTACTGAGAGGGGGGTGAATCAGTAGATCCAAAAATCTATCCCTTAAAAAATTTATGCAAATTACTTTCTTAGCTCCAAATACTTTGTGTAGATTTATTTCTCAAACTCTTAATGTGTAGATTGAAAACTAAATATGCAAACATAAACATTAAAATAGAAAATCAACACACACATTCCCACAATACCAGATGTACATGGAAAACCCAAGATGGGAAAAACCACAGTGAGAAATGTTGCTTGAGTCTACTGCTCAAATCCAGCCTCACAATCCAAATGTATGTTACAATATTTAGGCCTACAACCCAAGGAAGCTTCAACTCCCTAATTTAGAAGCTACAACTTCAAGGATGCTACAACACCCTGGTTTAGGAGCTACAACTCAAAGGAGACTACAATCCCTTAAAATAAGCTACAACTCAATACAATGAGGCTACAACCTCTTACTACAACACAAGCTCATATATGCATAGATTGGTTCTACAAAAACTGAGATGCATCAATACATACAATACATTGTTTCACTTACTACAACTCACTTTATGTTGTTGAATTTGCACTCTTAGCAACACACCCCTACTTTGCACTCTCCTCTGCACATATAAAAATCGCTATTCTATCTTGCTACACTACACCTCTTCACCATGAATGAAAATACTTGGAGGATGTTCTCTGTTATAGTCTAGGACTTCCTTGCATGTGCATTATCTATCTACTCTCTTTCTTCCAAACTTACTATATCACATCACTCTTCCTATCTCTACAGCATACTCGGCAAGATGTAACTCTATTCTATACACCATACAACTACAAACAGGTCTCTCTATTCCTGCACACTACTTTCTAACCTTTTACTTTGGAAATATATGATTGTCTTCTTTCTCCATCGACCTGCAATCTCTACCTCAAGATTCTCTCCACCGTCCAGATCATCTCCAGCTTATTGTTAGGGTTTTCTTCACTTGCAAACTTCACCAGCAAGCTACATGTACATCGAGCTACACGCCATCATCCAACTCATCATAAAGACATCTGATAAGGTCTATTATATATCACCATACCTCTACATCGAGCCACACACACATTTTTCTAGCTCATAATTAAGACATCTGAAAAGGTTTACCAAATATCACCATATCTTGCATCAAGCCACCTAGCATTTAATTTGGTTACAGAGAATTTTCCTTCATTCATTCTCTATCAAACCATAGAATCATATATGTATTAAATGATTTCTCCTAAACATTCGATCTAATTTAATCTCGATCACCTTTACAATCTGTTTCATCGCCTTGAAGATCAAATCTTCATTTACATTGGTCACTAGTGCAGTTGGACCAATTAATTCCTTCCTCTATGTTGATTGCTAGAGGAAACCCTATTCACAAAGACTTAGCCATTGGAGATCTTCATCTTTGAATTTGGGTCATCGATCTCTTTCTTCGCGCCATGATCCATTGGCTCTTGTTCATCGTCATATCTATAAAACTTTTCCATCATATCAATTACCTTTAATCATGCACTATCGATCTCCACTGACTGATGATCACTGTTGGATCAATCACCTTTTGATCTCCATTGTCGATCTCCTTCATACACCACTTGCCATATGCAGGGTCCACCAAGACACATGTCCAAAGTCTACAATTTTTCAATCTCTGTCATCAGGCCCACAAAAACCTAGCGGGGTTTGTGGGCTGTTGCCACTTGTCATCCACATCATTGCCACACAACTCACAAAAATGATGTGAGTTGGACTACCAATCAAATCATCCTTCACCATGCATCATCAAACTCCATCATCAGCCTAACGGGTCCCACCTACTTCATCAACGGTCATCATTTTTCCATCGTGGATTAATCTCCACCACTTTTCGCTCACCATACGGGACTTAGCCGGGATCCACCAAAAACTGAGTGAAACTAATGGGCACCATTAGATCTTCTTGATCTCAACCATTGATAATACATAATTACTAAAGGCCTTGATGCAATCATTCATAGCCACTTGTCATTGTGACATCACATTCCACTAACTACATTTGCTACCTCTGTTGATCCCACCATGCATGTTGTGAGCACCGTCGATCTTCAACATTTGATCACTATCATTCCTCGCTGACCCCGCGGGTCTTGATCGAGCCCCACTAAAATCTCAGTAGTCTATGTGAGCTAATTCCACATATTTTCATCACCATTATGGCTAGGTCCCACATAGAGTGCTTCCTTACTCCTTATCGCACGATTGCTAAGTCGTTAAAAATCTGAACTTAAGAACCTCATGTTGGAGGTTATGAAATTGTGAAAACCTGGAACTTGCTGAATCAAAGAGAACCTTCTTCCTTCCTCCTTATCACTCCATTAGCTAAGTCACTAAGTTGGGAGGTTACGAAACTATAGAACCCTATGACATAGGTTAGAAAAACTTGGAATACTGCAACTTAAGAAATATTATAACTGTTAAATATTTGTCAAGCCGGTAAACATAAGGTGAGGGGGTCAGTCATCCCCATGACTTCAAAGACATAAGTTGTAACTTATGTGACCTACAACTGTTGATACATAGTCAACAACAAAATAGAATTTTTGTTCACAATGCCATGACTGTAAACCCTGGAATCACCTAAGAGCAGAAATTAATCATTTATGGGAACATCCTTCACTTTCTCTTCCTACAGAGCACGTCACTAGAATTCTCTCAAAAAATCCACATCAAATCTCGCATTAGATTTTCCATCAAATACCTAGAAGCAACTGTTGCAAGGAGATGACAACATTTTGTCAACTATGCAACATATTGAGTAACTTTCTCTTCTACACCAACAACCAATCCACATACTTCCATAACCAAATTCATTGCATCTCCATATCATCCAGGCACACCACTGAACTATCATCATGCCAAAATCTCCCTTGCATGATCAATTCCACATCCTTTGACATCAATGATAACATATGCATTCACCAGCAACATGTACCATGCTCCCATATTCATTGCAAACCTTATCTCCTTGAAATCAATGAAACCTTCCATTAATGCCATCATCCTCACTTGCATGAGCAACTCCATTTCATCTCTAATCCTATTTCATCATGCTAGCAATCTACCTTACACAATTTTCCTTTTTGACATCAATTACAACTATATGCCAACATCTTAGCCTTCTTTTCCCAAATTTTCTCTCCCTTTCCTTCCCTAGCTTTAGCCCCATCCATTTTACTATCATTCTTTGGTTCTTTTCCTTTTGCATTCTGCTCTTTGATGAAGAGGCTAGCAACCTTGCCCTTGTCATCGTCCACCGCTCTATTTCTTAGATGATAAGAACCTCTTGCCTGTGCAGCCAAGGATACTATCAACCTTGCAATTTCCTCATGTGAAGGTCCCCTTAGAGACACATTATCTTCATTTATTTCCAATGTACACAATTCATGAACATTGTCATTCACTTCATCAGAGAGAACTTGCTAGTGATATACATTTTCTCTTTTCCTTTGGTCATCCACATCAAGAGACTCCACATCAGATGAGCATTCATTATCAGCAAAATTAGACCTGCCCATGATCACATTTACTTCAACATCATCATCATGAGATTGATCATAATCTTTTGGTACACCTTCTTCAACTTCCACCAATTATGCAACTGCACATTGGTGAGGACAGTGTGGAAACTAACGATCCATGCACCAAGGAGCTTCATCAATGAAATTTGTAAAATGCTTTTGTAAGGGATTAGGTGTGACCTAATCTTGTTTATTGTTCTAATTATTTGGGACTAGCTTTCCATTCTGCTAGTTGGTTTTGTAAGGGTAATCTTTGAGCCTTGGGTCTTTTCATTCTTTTGGAACTGTTGCTAATTATTTCCAAGCCCCTTTTCATTTTTTGTAACCGTATATTTAATGTCCTTGAGGTTACTCATCACATTATCCCATCTCTCATCATAAGTAGGATTTTAGCAAATTCCTTTTCTTGTTTATCCTTGGGATTCTTCAAGACTTTGACATCATCTCTTCTTCCCACCATAGCTGAAGCTCTTCTATTACTTTCAATGTGCAGAGAAATTTTGAATGCATCCCTCAAAGTTTGAGGGTCTTTGTCTCTCAAGTGGTAATCCATCTTAGCATCAAATGCATTACAATAAGTAACAAGGAATACTAGATCATTCAACCTCAAGTTTGGTGGCAATCTGTTCATAGCCTTCTGAAATTTGATGTTAAAATAAAACACCATCTCATTTTGTCCTTTAGTGATATTATTGAATTCGTTGAGCATAAAACTGGGGTTAGTCTTATCTCCATATTGTTCTCTAAAAACTCTCTTAAATTCATCTCATGCGCCAATGCTACATGTTGTATCCTAATAGTGCACCCTTGCTGAGTAAACTTAGCCTATTGGTGAAACATTGGAAAGCCTCCTTGATTGTGGGCTCAAATAATGGAAGCTAACCTCCAGAGTAAGCTAGATCTTATGGTGTTCACCTAAAAACTACTTCTTGCTGGGAAAATGCTAAGAAATATTGCATAAAATAAAACCTATGACTAAGGGTGATACACCAAATTTGATTCAATCCTATACCGTTGTCCTGAGCACACAATTTTCTCAAATAGAAAACAATACAATACACAACTCAGGTTTTCTTAACAAGTTTGAACATAAAAATTTCATTCGAAGGTTGGAACTCAACATCTTCATGAGGGAAATGACACTTTCACAACAAAAAGACTATTTTCAACCTATAACACAACCTATGAACTGCTCATAACATGCTTGCTTCCATACAAAGGTGTTGAAAATGAGACATGAGATCTAAGGATTAAATGAAACATCACAAAAACCACATCAATCATTCTTATGTGCACACAAAATACAAATTAGAGAAGGTAAAATGTTTCCTTTATTGATAAAAGGTACTTGTAATAGTTGTACATAGCTTGAAGAATGAGTTACAATGCTTTTCTTAAGCTTGAGAGAGCTTGGAAAGCTACAAAATTTACAAAAGAAGAGAAAAGAACCCCCCAAGAAGAAGCTAAGAGTTGAATATTTATAATAAAATTTAGTCATAAATGCATGCATCATGTGCTTTTAGCTTTCCTTGAATGGTTGAAGAAGTCTTCATTGTGCTAGGTCAGATGCAACTATTTTTTCCCTCAAAAGGCTCCTTAAACTGCCTCAAACTGAAAAATTAAAGAAGAAAAGACTCCTTTGACTTTCCTATGAATCAGGCCTTTAATTTTGTTCCCTGGATGCTTGGAACTAAATTGAAATGGTCTCCAACTGCCCCTATATTCTCTCAACTAATCTAAAAAGTACTTACCTTGCTTCCTTGACTACTGCAACCTCCTGACCTTGATCATAGGACACATGTTTTATGTGGTTTCAAGTATTTTGAAGCTAAAAATTCTCTTGGGTGGATGGAAAGGGAATGAGTCATTTAAGACTTCCAAAACTGTCTAACATTGGTCTTTAATAGCCTAAATATCCCCCTTAGATGCATACATATCTCCTATGTGACCTTTGCACATGTTGAAATGCCACCTATGAGTCATAATTTGCTCCTCTTGTTGCACTTTATTTGATATGTGATCTGAACTCGTATCTTCTTAATCACCATCTTCATCATGACACCATCAATGATGTCCATCATCCAACCTCTATCATACCTCTGTTATCATGACCTTTTTCAAGCTCATTTTCATTTGAAGAATGATTGCTCTTGCTCATGATGATATCATTTTAGTCATTGTCACTCTTACCCTTGTTCATGTTTCATATCCTAAAAAGTTGTTTATGAATGAATTTCTTTGCTATTCATGACTTTACATTCTCTCCAAATCTTGTCACCTTGTCTTTTGTTTAAACATTCCACTATGCATACAATCATATGAATTCTTTTCCATATCCAATGTTTTACTTGCTTGATGACTATTATGAACTCCTTCGCATGCATCTTTTGACTATTCTCTTGGCAATCATATTCACTATTCTCTCATGATTTAATTCCTTCAATGACTGCTCTTTTAATTGATTTTTTTTTTCTTTGGTTGTTGTCTTCATGCTAAATATTGTCAATCCATACAGCTTAATACTGGTGAAACTTTCTCAAAAACTACGAACTGGGTTTGCACAAAAATTATTGGGGTTTTTTCATTTTATTGTTTTCCTATTTTTGTCAAAAAAATCACGAAAACCCAATTCATATTTTTCTAGATATGACTAAATCATGGCCTATCCCTTGAATTTTTTCCACATTTGAAACCCTCATCATATCAATCAAAATCATATCCTCCAACATGATAAAGCAATCAAACTCTTAATGTGATTAAAAGATGAAAACATAGTGAACAAAAAGGCTTTGCTAGCAAAGAACAAACTATGTTTATAAAATGAAGCAAAAGGGTTTGATTAGCCAACCGACCTGCCATCATATTTGTAGAAATGGATGTATGAATTTGCATGGTGAATTCCATTTCACCATAGAACATCCACAAACCTCCTATACGTGCCAATATGCATTAATGCAGCTGCTTCCATTTCCAAAGCTCTGCAAATGTTGCTCCCTCCTTTGAAACTAAAAATTTTATGAACAAGTCCCCTCTTACTCAAGCCAACTATAGTTGAAAGAGTCCAAGAATAATGAAACTATATCTTTAGCCTTTGCTTAGAGAGAAAGGAAGAGACAAAATGCCATGACTAGGTCTGATAGCAACAAAAATTCCTAAATAAAAGGGTTTCCTACTTGTAAAGCTCAACCTCCACCTCTCAAACCTGTGGTAGACTCCCTAAAACTCAAGTCAAAATTGAGTTTGTCTTGTTGGGCATTGAAAAATGTCTTTTAAAACTTTCCCTCCATGATACACTACATTCCTTTTATGGAGAACAAAGAATCATGGCATTGAAAATGTATCTATTTCACATTTTGACTTTTGTCTTTATTCTCATAAGACAAAATAGTGAGAAGAATAACACTTTATACCTCTTTATAAATGATTTCTTCACAAATAGCTCTATCATTTGAGGGATTACATTCTTAAACACCTAAATGAAGAAGAAAATTATCAAATCTCTTGGAGCAACCACACATTGTAACTTGATAATTAGTAAATCAATGAAGGCTATTTTGACTTTAGGATAAAATGGACAACACTACCATTCGGTAAACCTCTATAATAATCCTTGACATCCTCTATCAAAGACTGCATAAAAAATTTCATAACCACATCCTCATGTTCTACCTCATAATCATCAAGCATATTTAGGAAGACCCTTAAGTGATGATCTAGGGGATACTCGACGTCAAAAATTGAAGTGTCCCATATGCTCTAGTAATCATCGATAGATCAAAGTGCCTGAAATTCTGAGTCCAACGTAACTTGAATGGGATCAAAAGGAGTATGTACACCCAAGACATGACCAATCAAAGGTAGGGTCAAATAGGCACCTGAGGCCATCTAGAAAGGCAAAAAACATCACTATCTCAAAATTTGAAGAAACTGGTGTCAAGTCGAAGAGTTCGTTGAGACCTTTCCAATGGCATTCGTTTTGTCAAATTTTGAGCTCGTACATGCAAGTTACGCCAAGTCAAATTTTGTGAGGAAAATAGGTTGACTTGTTAACATCAACAAAAGTACAATCAGCATTGATGCTGACGTGGCACCCCAATCAGCAATCATACAGTGACATGTGGTAGCATGACAAAAATTCAATCAGCAAAAATTGTCCAATCACATGAGGACACATGTTTGTATGAACGAATGAAGAAGTGCCACGTGGGCTAATGGATGGGTGCTATGTGGCACCTGCATGTCACACCACTAAGTAGCTAAGTGAGTTTGTTATTCAGTTTACCAAAAATGATGAGGTGGCAGTCAAACCTGCAACCTCCTATCTCCAAACATACTGCCCCACCACTACACCAGGGAACCTGTCGACAATCATATAAGGGGCTCGATTCTTTTTAATGAAGAGTTAGGAGAAATTTGAGGGGGCGGCGGTTCACACTGTCGCCCCCTCACTCCCTAAACATTCCCTCTACCGTCGTACCAAGCCACTAATGCAAGATATTTCCGAGAATCACTTCTTTTAAAGAAAAACTAAAAACCGATCTTTTTTTAAAATTAAATATACACCCCTAAATTAATTCCTTAAGATTTTCCAAAATCCTGATACATGAAAAATAAGGGCTTCATAATATTAAAAATATTATGTAAAAATATGTCAAGGTTATCTTGTAAGGCTCATAAGAGCCATTAAATTTAAGGGATTGGGATTATGAGTGGGGTAGAAAGATTTTAAAGATTATTTTAAGAGGATGTGGAGATTTTTATTATGTAAAAAAGGGGAGATTTGAAGATTTACTATGTAAAAGAGGGAAATTGGGAAATATTTTAATCTGAATAGGGGGATATGTTATGATTTGTAAATCTTATGGTTTTTAACCATATTGAGATAATTTTATGTAAAAAAGGGGGTGAGAGTTTAGAGTTTAGGCATGGAGGTGATGAGTGAGGAGAGAATGTTTTGAAGACTTGTATCCATTTCTATGCAATGAAGGAAATGTTGTTATTGTGCTGGCATGAGATGGATTTGTAATCTTGTTGAAGCCTTTGTAATCTAGATTTTGGAGCTTAATAGGATCGTTCACTCTGTTGGAGAGGGTCCCAGAGACGTAGCCGATTCGGCGAACTCCATTATCAACTGGCGTTATGTCTTCTTTCTCTTTCCTCTCTTCTATTATGTTCATCACATTTCTTATGCTATGTTCATTTAAGTGTTTCAGTTCATTAATTAGGTTTTAAATCTTTGATTAATCATTTGTAATTGTCATAGACCTCATACAGATCAAATTTGGTATCAGAGCTTTGTGTGACTAGTATTGCATAATTGGATGCTAACATGTTCTAGGAAACAGCGAGGTGAAGGCGAGTTAGAAGAATACAATCCTGAGATCAATAAACAAAGGACTTTTCCAATGATGGAAGAAACTGAATCCAGGAAAAGTACTAAGCAAGAGCTTTATGATAATTCTTTTCAATGAGCCTTTCTTGACATGAAGGCTATGGTGGAAGAGCTTTATGCGGAAAAGAAGAAGCGTGAAAAGGGAGATTCTTCGAAGCAAGAAAAGAAGGAAGATTGAAAGGAGAAAGAAGGAAAATCTCTAGAAGCTTCATCTCCTCCAACTTCCCCTTCTTCTCCATCTTCCCCTTCTTCTTCTTCCTCTTCTACTGTTGTTAATCCTTTCAAGAGCAAGTCTAAGCCTATTATTAATCTAGATGTAAAATTCGAATTGCCTAAGTAATGTGGGGAGTTAAATGCCAAAAAGTTAGATGATTGGATCCAATAGGTAGAAGTGTATTGTAGGATTCAAGGCCTAGCAGAAGATGCTTCTATGATCCAGTTAGCCACTCTCTGGTTGGGAGGTACAACTCTCAGCTAGTGGGAGAGTAGGACTCGGGAAGAAATTTCTCATCATGGTAAGGTTAATATGACTTGGATGGAATTTGTTGCTTCCCTTAAAAAACAATTTTACCCTTTAGGTTATATACAACAATTAACAATGAATTGGGAAACCTTTAGGTAAGGTAAGGGGCATTTTGTCCAAGATTACACCCATGAGTTTAGAAAATGGGCTATTTCTTTAAATGTTCCATTGTATACTCAGGATACATTACTTAAGTACATAGGTGGTTTACATTCTTACCTAAGACATACTATTCTAATGTTGAGTCCTAGCAATATGGATGAAGTGTCAGTCCAAACCACTCATTTAGAGTCAAGGGGTAAGAACACTTTCAATGATAATTTCTCAAAGAAACCATCTAAGTCTGAGGGGAAGTCTAAGGGTAAATAAAAAGACAAAGATAAAGGCAAAGGGAAGAAGACAACTACAGTTAAGAAGGAGGGTGTTAATCCCACTTGCTCCCATTGCAAGAAAGAGGGGAATGATGATTCAAAGTGTTGGAAGTTGCATCCCAAATTAAGGCCAAAAAGATATGGAGGGGATAAAGGAAAACAAAAGACTGTTGCAGTGATTCAACAAGATCTTGGATCTGACTCTGGAGATGAAACACAAATTGTTTTTGTTGGCATCCAAGGTAAAGGGAAAGGTATAATTCTCTCTTTTGATGCAAATGTTACTTATGCAAATGCAAGTACAAGTAAAGTATCTACTCCTCCTAAAGTTGATAAACAACAGAATGAATTGTTTCATGAGGTGGTAAAGAAACTTAATCTAGCTACAACACCTCATCCAAAGCCATATCCGCTTGGATGGGTTTGCAATGATGCTCAACTATAGGTAACGAAACAATGTAAGCTGAAATTTTCTATCACTGCAAACTTTGTTGATGAGGTAGAAGTAGATGTTGTCCCTTTGGATATTTGTGGGCTTGTTTTCGGGAGTCCTTATCTGTATGACAAAAAAACAATCATTTATAGGGGGGAGAATAAGTATCATCTCTTTAAGGATGGGATAGAATACATTGTACGTGCACACAAAGTTAAGACTATTCTTGCACTAGTTAATGTTGGTCAGATGAAAAGGTTGGTCAATTCTAGTAAAAACTTTGTGTATATGTCTAAAAATGGTCATGATTAAGCTTGTTAATTAATTAAATATGAATTATTTAATTAATTCCCCTAAAGTCATCTACATATAAATAAATTTAATTATTTATTTATATTGTTCATTTTCTAATTCTTCTACCTTAATTAAATAAATAATTTTATTTAATTATTGACATTTCCCACATTCCTCTTAATTAAATTAAATAAATACGATTATTTATTTTAATTATCATGTCATTCTAAAGTTTGAATATTTGAATATTCAAATAATGGAATGTTCTCTTCATCCCATAATCAAATTATATATTAAATATTTAATTTAATATTTTCCTCACTCTAAATTCATTTCTAAAACATAATTAAATATAATTTATTTAATTATGCGAGTTTCTATATCCATCTTCACTTACAAATTAAATAAATTTATTTTATTTAATTCTAACTCATTCTAAACTCACTCTTCGAAACGGAAATTTCCCTTTGGATCTCAATGATAGAAATTGAAGGAAAAGGGAAACCTTCTATCTCCCTCTCCACTTTTGAAAATCTTCCACCGTCCATTTGAATAAGCTTAATCTGGGCCGTTAATCAAATCAGCCAATCAAATCCTTTCTAAGACTCTATAAATACTGATACAAATCCAAGCTTTGGTTACCTACGCATACACACAGATACATGCCTATACACGATGAACATATACGCTTATGCATTCACATCATTTTCAACATCACAGCGATATTATCATCTTAGCATAGCCTTGCATTTAGCATAGTGTGCATTTTTAAATCTTGTTCTTCAGCTGTTCATTTTGTTGAGCATTGATTTGCTGATCTGAGAGCCATTGGAAACAACAAAACGCTGGAGTTAGAGAGAGATAAGATGATTTCGGGGAAGCTGCAGTCACAGTTTGCTTATTTTTTTTTCTTTTTCAGTTTTCCTGATTTAATGTCTTATTGATATGTGTTTGAATTTCATTTAGATTGATACATTTTTCACACACACATAAAATGGCACCCACCGTGGGGCTCGAACCCACGAATTTAACATTCTCTGCAAGTTTTTTTTGACAGTTTCCGCATTCTGGAGTTAACTTTCAAAAAAAATTGGCGTTTGAGCGCATTCAACATTTTCTGCGGCGCATACGGGGTTTTTGACTCTTTTGTTTTGCAGGATTCTGGAGTGCATATAGTAACTGTTCTAGCGCATATAGTAACTATTTCGGCACATATAGTAACTGTTTTAGCGCATATAGAATTTTTCCTTTGGCGCATATAGTAACTGTTTTAGTGCATATAGAATCTTTTCTGTGGCGCATATACCTTCTGTTCTAGCGCATATACTTTCTATTTTGGCGCATATACCTTTTGTTCTGGCGCATATACTTTCTGTTCTGGCGCATATACCTTCTGTTCTAGCGGATATGGATTGTAAGAAAAATACAGAATTCTAAGTCTGACGCCTTCTGCAGATAGAATTCTTTTTCTTTTTGTAGATTTTAAAATGAAACAATCCTAGGGTAGACACATCTAGATAAAATGAAGCAATCTAGGATAGCCACCACAAATTGATCTTGTAATTAAAATTGAATAACTTGTTTTTGTGAAGAAATATCTTCACTTAGATTAGATCATTGTGATTTGGGTTTTAAAATGAACATTTGTTTATTTTGTCTGTGGCAATAGGTCTATGCTCTCCCCTTAACTGGGTGATCAGAATACCAGACTTGCCTTTTCAATTTCATGAATTTTACTGCTTTAATTACATCCTTTAGAGAGCTTGTCATAGTGGGAAAAAGTACACCCTATGGGAACGACTCAAGTGGGTTCAAGCCAAAGCTAGGCTATTCTGCCCCACTATAAAATTTAAAGGAAATCTGGGGAAACCCTCTTTTTCTAGTAGTTTGCAAGATAACCATCCCCAAAACCTTTGTTCTAAAGGTTGGGAGATCTCCTGAGGGAGTTTATTATTGCCACACCGAACGGAAATCCTTACTACAAACCTAGTGTAGTGGCCAGCCGAAGTCAGTTTCCAAACATTCTAATAATCACAGTGCAAGGGGAGGGAAGAATCTGCCCCCAAGACACTCACCATATAACTACCAAGGACCGTTTCCTCAGGGGATCTGGTATCCACTTTCGTAACTCTGAGTACGCGCCTAAAAAATACAAAAACACGGGCACCCCTTTCGGGGGTGACACGGCTGTGTGAGTTGACGCAGTTCTAAGATGTGGGTTGTTGATTACTAGAATGACCTACTTGAGCATTAAGAGTGAGTCTGTCTGAATTGTCTTTCATGTGGAAAACCTATGAAACATTTTTTGAAAACATTTTCTTGATCAAACACTTCATGTTAGTGTAGGTCCTTTAAAACAACTATTTTTCAAAATGTTTGTTGTGACTTCCATCACATTAAATCAGATAAAAGATCATCCGAAATGAACATGAAGAACAACAACTGAAATCAATCAAAAAAAATTCATACCATTGGTCCAATAACATTCCCAATACTTTTCCCATGCTTAGAGATTGGAAATCAACAAAATTTCCCAAGAAATCAGTGTCCAAAAGGATCAAAAAACCCAAGAAAACATTAGGATACAAGAAAACATTGCAAAAGAGAAAAAAATTATACAAAATTCGACACGTGTTGCTTCATTTCTGTGGATTTCTTCATAGATATCAAAACTTTGTTAGGGGATTCACTGATGAGTATGTTGTAGATCCTTTAGATTCTCGAGCTTATTATCAAAGATTAGCTCTATCACAATGGCATAATCATAACCAACCTCTTGAGTTCGATAACATACCACAACCTGCTATTGAATATCCTTCACACCCCAGTCATATTCTTCAAAGATCTTGAAAGAATTTCTTTAAAAACGAAGATCAAAATCTTTTAGAGTGCACTTTTCAAAACAACTTTTTAATTTTTGGTTCAACTTCCCCAACAGGATTCTGACATCCTTCATCATTGGAAGCCACAATCAAAAAAAAAATTAGGAGCATCCTTGATCATATCATAAGATTCCACATCTTATTAGATCAAAACATCATTCCCATTGCACTTGTCAAAAACTGTGATCTAAGTCCAGAGGAACTTTTCAAAATCATATGCCTATCTCCACAAGATCTCAACACAATAAATTGAAGGATACAATCCAAAAAGAAAGTCATATTCAAAACACTCAAGAAGAAGGAGAAAGCAGTAATCCTCTTTTCAGCATAAATCAAAATCCACTTTTCAACAACAACATGGACAATCGAGAAGAAAATCCATTTCATAACTATAGAGATAAAATCCATGTGGATAGTGATGAGGAACGAGATGAAGAACATCTTAGAGAGGCTTAGCAAGATCCCAAATTTCATAAAGCCATAGAAAAGATCTTGCAACGTGATAAAGAAAAATATTTTCTCTATCTAGCTGACCAAGGAGCTAAATTGCCTCATGACTTTAATACTGAAAACTTGAAAAATAAACCTGAAGAAACACCCCTTTCTAATCTTAGTGCTTTGACCCAACAAATTAAAGCACTACAAGGACAAATTAAAGAACTACAAGGGGGAACAACCACAAAGAAATATACTCTAGAGGACATTTGTCCTCATCCTTTTGATCGAATTCTTAACATGATTCCTTTTCCCAAGCATTGTGAAATGCCAAAACTTGATCGCTATAATGGGAAATTAGATCCAATTGATCATGTTAGAGACTTCTGAAACATGACATTGGAATTTTCCCACGAAGACACTTACTTGATGCGATTGTTTCCTTGGAGCCTTGGAGTTCACTCTATGGAATGGCTATCTAAGATTACACCTCCCGTCAGGACATTTGAAGAATTAATCAACTTATTCATATCACAATATGCCTACAACATACAACACCAGATCACCATGATAGATCTTTGCAAAGTTGCACAAAAACCTGGCGAATATTTCATTACGTTTCTTTAGAGATGGACAAGAATGTTCACCAGATATCCACGTCCTATTCCTGAAAAGGAAAAGATGGTTACCTTCATTAACAGTTTAAATTCAGAAATGAGCTATCATTTGAACTTACATTGTCCTTCTTCTTTTGAGAAAATGATTGAAGATGCCATAACCATTGAAAATGCTTTGATCAAAAGAGGAATAATAAAACATGACAAAGACAATCCTAGCTCATCCAACCATCACAATAATCAGGACAAGTCCAAATTCTGGACTCGCAACAAAAATATGGTGAATGATGGTGTTGTTGATGTGAATCATGCCTCGACCAAGCCATTTGTCCTCAGTACTCCAAACATTCGCAACAACAATGTCAACTCGATTGCAAATCACGAAAATAATCCTCCTCCTCCGAGGAACAATATAAATCAACACTCTACTCCCAATCAAGGGACTTCCAACAACCAAGGTTACCAAGGAACCAATAACAATCACAATTCCTTAGGGAACACCTCGAATACAAATCCACAAAGATTTTCATTCTTCTCTAATAGAAGAACTTTCACTTCATTGGGTCAATCTTTAGAATCTGCATTCAAAGAGTTGATGGCCAAAAATGTCATTACTTTGCCACCTCAACGAAACTATGAACCCAGTGTAAAGCCTCCATCATGGAATGAGGCATACTATTTTGATTATCATCGGTGCAAATGTCATCGCACAAATAACTGCCAAGCCTTGAAGAATACCATTCAAGACTTAATCGACAATGACATCATTACAATAGAAGGACATCAACAATCCAATGCAGACCACCAAGCATTTTGCAACCCTTTGCCCAACTATCAAAAGGGTGAGTCTTCTGAAAAAAATGTGAATCATATTAACGATGATCATATAATCAACCATCTCTACACAAACGATGAGCGGGTGAATGTCATTAAAGTCAACAAGAAGGTGGAATATAGAGAAGTCAACGCAACAACAAGAGTGCAAGCTAAAGTTGTCTTAAAGGGCGCCTCTTCAAAATCCACTAAACCTCCACCTCAACATCAATATGATTTGGTCAATCAACTTTGGAAAACCCCCGCTCAAATTTCTATTCTAGAACTATTGAAGATTTCCCCAGCCCATAAGGAAATTCTCGAAAAAACCCTCATTGAAACTAATGTATCCACTGACCTAGATGTGAACCAATTTCAAGCCATGGTAGGACACTTGTCCTCACCCACTTTCCTCTCATTCTCTGAAAAGGATGACGTTTCCATAACTCATCCCCATAATTCATCATTGTACTTAGAAGTCATGGTTCACAAGTTTTGTATCAGACGAGTTCTAATAGATGGAGGTGCTAGTTTGAACATCTGTACCATGAATTTGGTTAAGGCTTTAGGATTTTCTGAGGACTCCATTGATTTCAGAAGAAAGATTACCATAAAAGCTTATGATGATGAAGAAAGAGCATCTAAGGGTCTAATCATGTTGCCAATCAGAGTGGGTCCTATTATAAAGAATACTTTCTGTCAAGTACTGGACCGTGATCTTACATATAACATCTTGTTGGGTCATCCTTGGATCCACGAAATGCAAGCTGTCCCATCAACCTATCATCAATGTCTTAAGTTTCCTTATGATGGATAGGAAATCACGATACCAGCTGATAATTCCAATATTCAAACTTGTGCCAACATAAAAGCCAGTCAAGATACTTTGGTTCCTAACAATCGAGAAGCTCATGCTAGGACTTCTCCAAAGATTGACACACAAATCAGTCAATTGACCAATAGTTTTGACAAAAAAATGAAATTCAAGGATCATCGAGTTGGAGAATACTCTCTTTGTCTTGCCAATTTACCTACATCACCTCGATCACATGGACAACCATCTATCAAGGAACATCAAATATCAGCAGCATCAACATCAAAGCAACCACCAATAGAGCCAATCACAAAATTTAATGGACAATTCATCAAAGAAAAATTCCCCATGGAAAATCCTGAGGATATAGAAATTCTAAACTGGCTCTATAAAGATGAAGATGAAGCAGTCTTTAATATCAAATTACCCACGAACAAATATGGAAAAGGGTATTCAATCATGCAGAAGATGGGCTATGATAAAGGTCCTATCGGAAAAAGGAAGGAAGGAGTAGTTGAACCTATTCACCTCCGCGGACTCGCTGCAAAAGAGAAAACTGGATTGGGTTATGATACTCACTCCAAAGAAAGCACATCCAAACAACTACATGGCACTGTCTTCGCATTGCAAGAACGCTCAGATTCACGAGAAGCATGTTTGACAACAGTTCAGAACTTCTTGGATAACAATTCTGACATAGACTCTGTTGAATATGAATGGGACACCATTTACAATAATGAGTTCTGGAGGGACAAAGAGGTTGATGTAATACACCAGTACACCCCAACTCTAATTGAAGGTCAAGGTTCAGGGACCCAAACACGCGAATTCGAACTACAAAGTCACCATGATTCTAGTGATGTTGAGTTGGATCTAAACGAATAAGACTATCATGAGGATAGTATCATCATTGACCCACCTCATACCTCGGATCCTACAGACCACTCCATTATGACTATAACCATAGCCGATTTCACACAACCTGACGATCTGCTATCTTTAATTTATCCTGATCTCATTGATTGGGATTCAACTGAACCTATCGATATACCTATGTTTCCAAGTGATGAAGCTATCATAAAATTTCTTTCTACGGAGGATATAAATGATTGTTCCACTAGCGATTTTTGACATAGAGTTTTTGATCAGGAGAGTGTCAAGTCTCCTAGCTACAAAAGTAAAAACAAAAAAGAAAGATCTAATGGTGAAAACCAAAATCTGGCAGTATTAGATCAAACAAAAGATAAAATAAAGAGCGTATCAAATGGTGAAAACCTCTTTGAGGCACCAGACAATGGGAATCTTGACACTCTCCCGGAGCACTACCATGAGCGATCACCTATTTTGATTGAGCCCACAAATGCTGTCAATCTTGAGACTTCCGAAAAACCAAAAAATTTATAGTTAGTTGCATCAATGACAAAGAAAGAAATACCAGAGTTCATGGAATTCCTGAAAGAAAATCAAGTAAATTTTGTGTGGTCTTACACTAACATGCCTGGTCTTGATCCTGATCTTATCATGCATCACTTGTCTATCAAACCAGGGGCCAAGCCGGTGAAACAAAAACTCAGAAAGATGCACCCTCATGTTGCATTATTGGTTAAGGAAGAACTGAGAAAACTCCTTGGTGTGGGCTTCATAAGACCAATCGACTATGCAGAATGGATCTCCAACATTATTCCTGTATCCAAACCAGATAAAACTATGAGAATATGCACAGCTTTCAGAGATCTTAATAAAGCATGTCCTAAAGATGACTTCCCACTGCCAAACATTGACACCATAGTTGATCTAACAGCTGGCCATGCCATGTATTCATTAATAGATGGTTTTTCTGGCTACAACCAAATCAAGATTGCACCTGAAGACCAGGAGAAAACAACTTTCACATGTCCATGGGGAACTTATTGTTGGAATGTCATGCCTTTTGGTCTAAAGACTGCTGGGGCTACCTACCAAAGAGCCATGACTACAATCTTTCATGACATGATGCATATCTTCATGGAAGATTATGTAGATGACATATTAGCAAAATCATACACCAAAGAAGGACATCTTGAAATATTATCCAAAATATTTGCAAGATTAGAGAAATTCAAAGTTCGTCTCAACCCTAAGAAATGTGTTTTTGGAGTCAAATCTGGAAAACTCTTGGGATACATTGTTTCAAAAAAAGGAATTGAAGTAGATCCTGCGAAAGCACAGGAAATTATGGAAATGCCTCCCCCAAGGAACATCAGTCAATTAAGATCATTGCAAGGACGACTTCAATCTATACGAAGGTTCATTGCACAATTGGCCGACAAAAGTTTACCTTTCACACATCTACTGCATAAGAATATTCCTTTCAAGTGGGATGACAAATGTGAATTGGCTTTTTAACAAATCAAACAGTATTTAATGACTCCACCAGTTCTTGTACCACCAAATCCAGACAAACCACTAATCTTATACATTTCTGCAACAGAGACATCTCTGGGAGCACTGCTAGCACAAGAAGACTCTACAGGAAAGGAACGTGCAATTTATTACATCAATAGAACACTGACAAGTCATGAGCTCAACTACACTTCTATTGAGAAGGCTTGTCTGGAAGTAGTCTTTGCTTCATAGAAATTTCGGCATTACATGTTAACTCATACAATCAATCTGGTTTAAAAGATTGATCCACTCAAGTATTTGTTAAGCAAAGCATCATTGACAGGAAGGTTAGCAAAGTGGGTAATGATTTTGAGTGAATTTGACATACATTATATTGACCGTAAGGCAATCAAAGGACAAGTTATCGCAGATCAACTAGCTGAAGCACCACTACAAGCAGACCATCCCCTGCACATTGAATTTCCAGATGCTAATGTCTTTACTGCAGAATCTAAACAACCATGGTCCTTATATTTTGATGGTTCTTTCACTCAACATGGATCAGGGGCAGGCATACTTTTCGTCACCCCTCAAGGACACACCATTCCTCGATCATATAGGCTAATGTTTCCATACACCAACAACATAGCCGAATATGAAGCATTAATCACCAAACTCAAAATAGCACTAGAATGGAGAATTACAGAACTACAAGTATATGGCGACTCATAGCTAGTCATTTATCAGATCAATGATGATTATCAGACCAAAGATGACAAATTGTTACCATATAAAAAGATGGTTGATGACTTCAAGAAGTACTTTGTGGACATCAAATTCACACAAATTCCAAGGCTTGATAACAAGGCAGCTGATGTCATGGCTACGATTGCATCATTGTTACAACTCCCAGAAACTCAGACTCATTATGAATTTCTGGTGGAACAATCATTTACACCTGCTTATGATACCCTTGAAAGTCAAATCATTTTCCATTTGGTTGGATCCGATTCACCTTGGTACGGAAAAATTTATGCCTACCTTAAAGACGATATCCTGCCACTCGATTTATCCTGTAACCAAAAATGCAATTTTATCCGCCAATCCGCTCGCTACACTCTTATCGCTGACACCATTTATCACCGTGGTCTTGATGGTACTCTACTTCGATGTCTTGAACGTGAGGAATCTGAGAAAGCTTTACACGAAGTTCATGGTGGCATCTGTGGTACTCATTCGAGTGGACTGACCTTATCCAAGAAATTGATTAGAATGGGTTACTACTGGCCTACAATGGAGAGGGAATCATTCACTTTTGTGAAAACATGCTCAAAATGTCAGATTCATGGGAATCTCATTCATGCTCCTACACAGGAACTTCAACCATTCACGCCAACTTGGCCATTTTCTCAATGGGGGTTAGATCTAGTGGGCAAGATTCATCCTTCTTCATCGAATGGACATAAGTTCATCATCACAGCTATAGAATATTTTACCAAGTGGATTGAGGCAGTCCCTCTTACTAAAGTTACCGGAAAACAAATATCATCATTCATACTCAACTATATTATTTGTCGGTATGGCATTCTCAACTCCATTATTACAGATAATGGACGTCCGTTCAAAAATCAGGATGTTGATGAACTTTGTGAGAGATTTCACATTCAACATAGATATTCAACACCTTACTATCCACAAGGGAATGGCCAAGCAGAGGCCTCAAATAAAACAATATTAAATTTTTTGAAGAAGACTGTGAATGACTCAGGGAAGGATTGGCATGTTCAACTCAATCCCACCTTATGGGCCTATAGAACTAGTATCTGTACGCCAACAAGACCAACGCCATTTTCTCTTATCTATGGAGTAGAGGCCATACTACTTTTAGAAGTTGATATTCCCTCACTCAGAGTATCACTGAAAGGTCTTACAACGGATGACGAATACAGAGTTTCCCGACTCCAAGAACTGGAACTCCTAGATGAAAAGAGGCAACGAGCAGCAGACCATTTAAAAGCATATCAACAGATGATGTCTCGCAGCTATAATCACAAAGTAAATCCCCGCACCTTTCAAGTGGGTGATCTTGTTCTGAAAGAAAACCCACGCAATCAGCAAGACAGAGAGAAGAAAGGAAAATTTGAACCAAATTGCCTAGGTTCTTACGTGTTTATCGCAGTTTATGGTTCAGGAGCCTACAAATTATCAATGCTAGAAGGGGACCTGTTTGACGAACCTATCAACAACATGCACCTAAAAAAGTATTATGTCTAAAGCAAAAATACAAAAACATCAGAAAAAGTCCTGAAGAAATACAAAAAAATTAGAAAAAGTCCTGAAGAAATACAAAAAAATCAGAAAAATTCCTGAAGAAATACAAAAAAATCAGAAAAGGTCCTGAAGAAATACAAAAACATCAGAAAAGTCCAAGAAATACAAAAATAGAAAAAGTCCTGAAGAAATACAAAAATCAAAAAGTCCTAAAAAAAAAAAAATCGTCATAGGGTGAAAACCTAGCAACAGGCAGTCTATTGACATGAAAAATGCAATAAAAAAAAATAGTGAAAATTTGGCAAATAGACGCTATTTGAGGCTCTCCATCTATTAGTTCATATTCTGCATTTAACTTTTCAGCCTTTGTTTTCAAGTATCTTTTTCATCATCTCAGGACCACACCAACATCATGTTATCATCATTTTACCTCAAGCAATAACGTCTTACCATGGCTTGATTATTGTACATATTCATTTCAGCAAGTTGTGTCAATACCAAGGGCAAACATAGGCATACTGGGGGCAATCAACTTTCAAGTTTTACCAAAACAGTGAGACAATGACATCGAAGCCAATCATGCAAAAACAAAACAACTAAATCAAACCGTATCGATAAAACATCTAATCATTGATCCATATCACAGTAGCTTTCAGTTGTGTACCTTATCATGACTCATATTTGGATGATCTATAATCTAAATAATGTTTGGAATAACAGTATTTCATTTTTGAACAATGGTTGTTTAATTTTTGATATCATTTCTCTGGAGCACACTCGATGATGTACTGAACTAAAGTGGCAAGGAAAGAGGATGATTTTTCTTTGTCTGTTGTATTGAGGTTAATTATCCATATGTTGCAAGTATGTCGCGAGATATAATTTCCAAAGTTTATCATTGATGACAGTTCCAAATTTGCATCAGATGGTGGTTAGTCTTTGTCTGTCCACGTAAGAAATGCTCAGGTCATCTCGGTTCAATTATACCTAGATGCTTGTGTTCACTTGCTATATCAAAAATCATGAAAGTTGTACTCAGGTCATCATTGGTGCTAATTTCCCCTCTGATGCTTGTACACACTTCCAACATTTTCAAACGCTCTATGATGATTTAAGCAGGCTGGCCAAAAGGCTCAACAAAATGGTCGGTTTCATTTAGTTGCATTTTATTTTAGGTCATTGTACATAATTGCATATTGGATTTGCATCAAGAGTTTTGAAAGGCCAATGGTTGTCATGTTTCTTTGGATTATTTGTAGAGGACAATGCGAACGTTTGGTTCATTATCATTATCATTTATCGCATCATCATTCATTTCCTTTATATCATATATTTCATTATTTCATCCATTTATCATTCATATTAGTTTCATGGACATTTCATCATTTCATTCATTTATCATTATCATATTATGGACATTTCATCATTTCATTCATTATCATTCACATTAGTTTCATTGACATTTCATCATTTCATTCATTATCATTCACATTAGTTTCATTGATGTTGCATCAATTCATTCATTATCATTCATATTAGTTTTATCATTTCATCATTTCATTCATTATCATTCATATTAGTTTCATTATCATTGTCATTTCCTTGTTTCATTATCATTGTCCTTTCATCATCTTCTTATCATTACCATTATCATTATTTATCACATCATTATCATTTATTTCATGGTCATCATCATTTCATCATTTCATTATCATTATCAGTTATCTTATTTTCATTTTCATATCATATCATTATCATTTCATTATCATTATGGATCCATTATTATTCATTTATCTGTTCATTCTAATTACAAATCATTATATTTTCATCACATATCATTTTATCATACAAAATTCATAATGCATATCATGAACACAACATTTATTTTTCATCATATTATCATCTTTTACCTACATTTAAAAATCCAAAAAATAAACATTCCATACATACATTTCCATATACACATCATAAGTCATCCACCTACATGACATCATTGGTACACATTATCAAATCATCATCATCATAATAAAAACATCATAATCGAATCATCATGCATATCATGTTAGTCATCAGATCATTCAAATGCATACCAAAATCCATAAACACATGAAAATAAATGCATATCACATTATCATCTCAAAAATGCACATCACATCATCAAAAACAATCATCGCTACTGCATATCATCACTCATCAAAAATGATACAAATGTCCAAATGTCTAATGAAACTAAAATGTCCAAAGTGAAATACATCAGATATGATCAAAAATCAGTATACATGCTCCAAAAATGGTACACATAGGTGAACTATATCTGCTAACTGGTCGATGCCCCTGATGGAGCTGGTCCGGAAGGAGGTGGCCTGCCACTGGTACCTATGTCTAGATCCCGCCGAGGCCCAGTCACTCCCATGCTTTGTGTATGTGTCTGTGATCTACTCCTAGTCCTGCTACGAGATCGGGAAAATGGCTCTCTGCGCTCGGGAGGACACAGCTCCTCTTACCTAACTCTATAATACTCGACCTCCTTCGCCATCTCCATGCCCTCTGCAATGGCATCCCGCAATGATGCACTCTCTACAGTGCCCATTAGCCTTTGAGCAACGCCCTCAGCCTCTACGGCTCTCCGTCTAAATGCATCTCTCTCTATCATCACCTGGGCTAACTGTGGGTCCGGGGCAGGTGCCTGTGCCTGTGCTAGTTGTGCCTGTAGCTATACAAGAAATCCCTGTGCTTGCATCAGCTGACTCTGCAACTGTCCCTACTGTCCCTGTAGTGTCAGCACCTGGGCCTAAAGCATGGCTATCTGCCCTTGTTGAGATGAGGATCCCATCCAGATCACTTTCCGTTGTCCAATCCCTATCCTCGGCTGCCGCATGATCTGGACACCCCTCATAATATCCAGCTTCGACCTCCCCAACACCTATACCTCATCCCCGCCATCATCTCCATCATCCCTATCGGAACTCTCCTCCTCATCTCTGCTCTCCACCTCCTCTCCTCCAATTGCTCCCTGCTCGCCGCCAGCCACATCCTCCTGTCTCACTGCCCCTGGCTGTGGTACTACCAGAATAGGTGTTGGCTCATCGAGACTGGTAAACCGTGGAAAAGGATGTGTGTGGTAATATAGAGAGTACTCATCAGACATGCCGGCATCAATAATGTCTCACATGTCATCCCATGCCTCGGGTGCTAATGACCTAAACTCTGTATATGCCATTTGATAGGAAATACATGGCCCCCATCTGGCCTCATCTCTACTCCGAGCATAGTGTGCAACCCCCTGTGGCATCCCCTGCATAAATCCAAACTGTCTCTGCACCCGCAATGCTAGAAATCTCTCAAGAATGAAAGGAGTCCTCCCTATCAGGAACCGAGGAATGCATACAAATGGAATCTCTACATCATATGTATCCCATGGCTCACAATCAAGATATGGTCACCATACCACTGCATCCATATCATCTATAAGTCATCTCCAATAATCCACCTTGCCCAGCTTGGGCTGGGTAAGGAGCATAGCATAAATATATACATAGGGCCTACCTGGTGGCCTAACTCTGGGGCACGCCGGTCTCGTCACAACAAGATGCTCCCATGCCCAGATCTGCAGTAGTGTCACACCACACGACAAACTGGAAGCACCCCTATATACCACCTGATGCAAATCATGATATAGATGCACTAACATGCAACTCCCCCATGCATATCTTTGTGGCTGTAGCAACATCTACTCCAAAATCCTGCCCCATCCCATTGATAATCCCTTTGCCCGGCGATCCAGACAAAGGAGACCTCCAATAAATGCACCCAAAACTGCAGGCAAGGCTAGATATCCTCGAAAGTTAGCCACAGTACCCAGTACCCAGCTATATGGGCATCACCGAACACTCTCCTCAAGGCATCTGTACCCCCAAGCTCCTTGTGATCATAGTACACAAGGGCACCAACCACTGGGATACCTAATATCCTGTATACATCCTCCGAAGTCACCATCACCTCACCAGTCGGCATATGAAAGGTGTTGTGTTCTGAATGCCATCGCTCTACCAATGCCATCAACAATCCTCTGTTCACCTGAATCAGTGGCATAGCCAACAAGGATCTCAAACCACATGTATCTATCAAAGCTACGTCAGCAGGTGTCAACTCAGGTATCCTATCCCATCCTGCCGAGTGCCGCTCTCTAATCTAGAGGTTTTTGAAAACCTCCTATTTTCATCACAAGGATAATTAATGAGAATCATACCAATCATTCAACTAAAATCAATTAGACTCATATCTATCAGTGACCTATATTAGTGAACTATATCAGACCCATATCAATGACTCATATCAATGCATCAAATCAACGACCCATATCACACAATCAATCCTATCAGGGAAACCAATACACAATCTATCTAGCTGGATATCATATCAAATCTGCTCTACGATCAATTACTATTTGTTTTCTATCGCAAAAAGCAAATTTATCAGAAGTCGTATCGATCATTTATCTAACATTTACTCTTTGTTTTCTACTCTAGGAAGCAAAGTTATCAGTTCAATCTCCTCTTTGTTTTATACTTTACGAAGCAAAGTTATCAATCAATCATTTGATTATTCTATCATTTCCATTCATATCAGCATGATGACACGACAATCTATTGACTAAGGAAGCAATATATAAATCATCATTTTCGCATTACTATCATCCAATCATCAATTCTGCCTATTTTTACCATATGCGCTACTCTGTGGACTCTATGCACTAAAACCCATATGTGTCGTTCTTTTCACAGGATGCGCTAAAACCTTTATGCGCCATTCTTTTCGCTCGATGCGCTCAAATAGATCCCCTATGTGTGTTTTCCCTATATGCGCAACTTTAATCAACCTAAGCGCTACTTTAATCACTGGATGCACGTTTTCCCTATATGCGCCACTGTTTTTCCTATATGTGCTTTACTCCTAAATTTTCCTATCATACCCTATATGCGCTACTGTTTTTATCGAAAGCGCTAAACTGGTTTGACGCTAACTATTCAAAATCTATCATATATGTGCTATTCTTTTTACCCTAAGCGCCAGAGAAATTATCAAAAGTGCTCAAACTATCCTAAAAGCGCTAAAACATCATTTTCAAACACAAAATCCACAGAAAAATAGTAAATTTTGATTCAAACGTGAAAAAATTCAAAAGCACAGGTGGTTAGATCGACTCACCAGTGGTCCATATGCTGCTGGCCTCTAGTATCGGCGAGATCTCTCAAATCGGTGACGATGATAAGAAATCTCCATGTCGCGAGGTCACTCTCAGAGCTACAGTATTCACCAGGTTAAAAAGTGCAAATGATTTGTCTCTTTCTCTTTTTTTTACCTTTTAAAGGTCAAACAAGGGTAAGTTTGCTGCCTTTTGACTTTATTTTCAAAATGGGACATTTCTTTTCCATCATTTGTCGAGAGCTAAATCACTCTCTCCCTCATCCATGATTTACCTCCCGAGGGGGCATCATCAGCAGAAACATCGAAAGCATATCAGGGGCAAAAATTTTATTTTCTTCGAAGCAATGTGTTTTACACATCACTTCAAAGAGGGGCAAAATGTATATGTCTAAAAATGGTCATGATTAAGCTTGTTAATTAATTAAATATGAATTATTTAATTAATTCCCTAAAAGTCATCTACATATAAATAAATTTAATTATTTATTTATATTGTTCATTTTCTAATTCTTCTACCTTAATTAAATAAATAATTTTATTTAATTATTGACATTTCCCACATTCCTCTTAATTAAATTAAATAAATACGATTATTTATGTTAATTATCATGTCATTCTAAAGTTTGAATACTTGAATATTCAAATAATGGAATATTCTCTTCATCCCATAATCAAATTAAATATTAAATATTTAATTTAATATTTTCCTCACTCTAAATTCATTTCTAAAACATAATTAAATATAATTTATTTAATTATGCAATTTTTTATATCCATCTTCCCTTCCAAATTAAATAAATTTATTTTATTTAATTCTAACTCATTCTAAACTCACTCTTCGAAACGGAAATTTCCCTTCGGATCTCAATGACGGAAATTGAAGGAAAAGGGAAACCTTCTATCTCCCTCTCCACTTTTGAAAATCTTCCACCGTCCATTCGAACAAGCTTAATTCGGGCCGTTAATCAAATCAGCCAATCGAATCCTTTCTAAGACTATAAATACTGATACAAATCCAAGCTTTGGTTACCTATGCATACACACGGATACACGCCTATACACGATGAACATATACGCTTATGCATTCACATCATTTTCAACATCATAGCGATATTATCATCTTAGCATAGCCTTGCATTTAGCATAGTGTGCATTTTTAAATCTCGTTCTTCAGTTGTTCATTTTGTTGAGCATTGATTTGCTGATCTGAGAGCCATTGGAAACAACAAAATGCTGGAGTTAGAGAGAGATAAGATGATTTCGGGGAAGCTGCAGTCACAATTTGTTTATTCTGTTTTCTTTTTTTAGTTTTCCTAATTTAATGTCTTATTGATATGTGTTTGAATTTCATTTAAATTGATACATTTTTCACACACACACTTTGTATTAATGCTTGTAAAACCCAAAGAGGATGAAAAAGCTGAAGCATTTAAGGGGTGTGATCCAGAGTGTAAAACTGAGATGGTCAAAATAGTTTCTACTTATGATGACTTATTTCAGGAGCCAGAGGGGTTGCCACCTAAGAGAGAGATATAGCATGAAATCCAGTTATAGTAGGATGTGCCTCTTCCAAACATCGGCATGTACCTTTTATCAGTTTTGTAGAATGATAAAATCAAAAAGAAAGTTCAGGAGTTGGTTGAAAAAGGAGTCATCCATCCTAGTACATCTCCTTGTGGTTCTCCAATTGTGTTGGTTCCAAAGAAGGATGGGTCTTGGAGAATATGCATCGACTATCAAGCCCTAAACAAGATAACAATAAAGAACATGTATCCTCTTCCCCGAATTGATGATTTAATTTCTCAATTAAATCATGCAATTTATTTCACTAAGTTAGACTTGCATAGCAGATAATATCAGATAAGAATTGCAAAAGATGACATTTGGAAAACTGCATTTAAGACAAAATAGGGACTATTTGAGTGGTTGGTCATGCCCTTTGGGCTTTGCAATGCACTAGCTACATTTATGAGAGTCATGAATGATGTCTTTCGTCCTTTTATTGATGATTTTTTCATAGTCTATTTAGATGATATTCTTGTATTCAGTCAAACTTGGGAAGACCATGTAAGTCATCTAAAGAAAGTTTTTGATGTATTGAGAAAACAAAAACTCTTTGTAAAGATGTCTAAGTGTGAATTTGCTAAGACATCCTTAGTGTACTTAGGCTATCTCGTAGGTGGTGGTCAATTGAAAGTAGACCCTGCAAAGGTCAAAGTTATTGTAAAATGGCCTAATCCAAGTACAGTCACTGAAGTCATAAGTTTCTTAGGTGCAGTCCAATACTAGAGAAAGTTCATAGAAAACTTCTCCTACATTACATCACCATTGCACGCATTGACCAGTACGAAGACAACTTTCTAGTGGGGAGGTCCACAGCAGAAGGCCTTCAACACTTTGAAGGAAAATTTGAGCACAACACCAGTTCTGGCTTTACCACATTTACACCAACTGTTCAAGATCGAGATAGATGCAAGTGGATTTTCCATGGGAGCAGTGCTAATGCAAGGAGGTAAACCAATCTGCTATCACTCTAAAACCTTTACAGGTGCAGTAATTAACTATCCTACTTATGATAAGGAACTTTATGCATTAGTTCAAAGTGTTAACAAATGGAAACACTACTTAATGGGGAAAGAAATTGTAATCCACACTAATCACCAGCCACTTCAATACTTGCACTCACAGTCTAAACTGCAACAAAGTAGGCACTTTAGGTGGATGGGTTTTCTTCAACAGTTTCATTTGGTAATTAAGTACAAGAAAGGTTTCCATAACAAAGTAGTGGATATATTGTCTAGGCCTCCTATTATGAATGCTTTGATTATCCTTAAAGGCTGTTCCATGGTACATGAAAGTTTTTCAGGAACAGTCTGCTAATGATGAACACTAAATAAGGAAATCTATTTAGCTCTAATTGCAAGCAAACATGTAGAAGAGAAAGATTAATATGTGCAAGATAAACTATTGTATCACTTGGGAAAGTTATACATTCCAAAAGATGAACAAGCGCAGGTAATTAGAGAAGCACACACCTCATTGATTGCAAGACATTTTGAGGAAATCAAGACAATAACTCAGCTACAGAAGTATTGTTATTGGCCTCATATGCAAGAAATTATTACGAAGTATATTAGAGGTTGTGTTATGTGTGCAACAAGTAAGCCTAGTAATAGGAAATTGGGGTTGTACACACCTCTACCTGTACCATCCCATCCATGGGAAAGTGTGTCAATGGATTTTGTCGAGGGGTTACCTATGTCTAGGAAGGGACATGATTATCCATATGTAGTAGTTTATCGGTTCAGCAAAATGTGTATTCTAATGCCTTGTAAGAAACAGGTCACTGTTGAACTGACAACTCAGATGTACTTTCAATTTGTATGGGTTCACTTTGGGTTACCTACTTCTATTGTATTGGATCAAGATTCTCGATTCCTAGGGGAATTTTGGTTAGCTTTGTGGGGACTCATGGACACCAGACTGAAGAAGAGTACAGCCTTCCATCCGCAGACTGACGAATAGACAGAGGTAGTAAACAGGATAGTTGTGCATCTGCTCAGAGGTTACTACAGCAAACATCCAAAGTTGTGGTATGAGAGTCTTCATTATGTGCAACATGCTTACAACCATGCAGTACACTCTTCTACAAAGAGGTATCATTTTGAGACTTGCTTCAGTTATGTTCCTAAAACACTGAAGGATTTTTCTTTTGGGAAGGATGATGTTGAAGATGAATGCCATGATCCAGAGAAGGCTTTAAAGTTCATCCAAAAAATCCAAGTAATTCATCAGGTAGTGGAAGCAAAGTTGGAGAAGAGTCAAGCCAAATACAAGGCTTGACATGATAAGCATCGCAGTGATCACCATTTCCAGGTTGGAGATAGAGTTTGGTTACATATCAGCAAGGAAAGAATGCAAGGTGAAGGAAGGAAGCTCAAGCCAATTTGGTATGGTCCCTTTGAGATCTTGGAAAAGATTGGAACCAATGCCTTCTGCCTTAATCTTCCATGCACATCTATTCAGTTGTCAATGTTGAGAATCTAAAGTTGTACGAGCCTCCAATGATATTGGATGAAGACATAGACATTCAAGTTCCATCAGTTGATGATCTTTCACCGGAGTACATGTCAGAGTTTCCAGAGGATGTCATCTTAGACAAGAAAGTCAGGACTACACGAAGAGGATTTTTTGAATACCTTAGAGTGGGACTGAAGGGGATGAATCCAAGCAAGGAAAAATAGATGGAGATTGGTAAAGTGAGGGAACTTTACCCTCACTTTCTTTTCAAGTAATCAAGCTTTCAAAGGTCCAAAAGCTCTCCAGTGGGGAGGACTGATCCAAGGGGATACTTGCTGTCAAAAATTGAAGTGTCCCATATGCTCCATTAATCGTCAATAGATCGAAGTGCCCAAAATCCTGAGTCCAACGCAACTTGAATGAGCTCAAAATGATTTTGTACACCCAAGATACGGCCAATCAAAGGTATGGGTCAAACAGGCACCTGAGGCCATTCGGAAAGGAAAAGAAAATCACTATCTCAGAATTCTATGGAATTGGCATCAAGTCAAACAGTTCATCAAGACCTTTCCAACGGTGTTTGTTTCCTCAGATTTCAATCCCATACACGCAAGTTACGTCAAGTCAAAGTTTGCAAGGAAATAGGTTGACTTGATGATGTCAGCAAAAGTAGAGTCAACATTGATGTTGGCGTGGCACCCCAATCAGCAATCATACAGTGACACGTGGCAGCATGACAACAAATCAATTAGCAAAAATTTTCCAATCACATGAGGACACATGTTTGGTACGAACGGATGAAGAAGTGCCACGTGGGCCAATGGATGGGTGCTACGTGCCACCTGTGTGTCACACCACCGATCAACTAAGCGAGTTTTTTATTTGGTTTACCAAAAATGATGAGGTGGAGGTCGAACCTGCAACCTCCTATCTCCAAACATACCGCCCCACCACTACACTAGCGAACCTGTCGGCAATCATATAGGGGGCTTGATTCCTTTTAATGAAGAGTTAGGAGAAATTTGAGGGGGTGATGGTTTGAACCACTGACCCCTCACTCCCTAAACATTCCCTCTACCACCGTTCCAAGCTACTCATGCGAGATATTTCTGGGAATCACTTTTTTTAAAGAAAAACTAAAAACCAATCTCTTTTTAAAATTAAATATACACCCCTAAATTAATTCCTTAAGATTTTCCAAAATCCTAATACATGAAAAATAAGGGCTTCATAATATTAAAAATATTATGTAAAAATATGTCAAGGTTATCTTGTAAGGCTCATAAGAGCCATTAAATTTAAGGGATTGGGATTATGAATGGGGTAGGAAGATTTTAAATATTATTTTAAGAGGATATGGAGATTTTTATTATGTAAAAAAGGGGAGATTTGAAGATTTACTACGTAAAAGAGGGAAATTGGTAAATATTTTTACCTGAATAGGGGGATATGTTATGATTTGTAAATCTTATGGTTTTCAACCATATTGAAAGAATTTTATCTATAAAAGGGGGTGAGAGTTTAGAGTTTAGGCATGGAGGTGATGAGTGAGGAGAGAATGTTTTGGAGACTTGTATCCATTTCTTTGCAACCAAGGAAATGTTGTCGTTGTGCTGGAAGGAGATGGATTTGTAATGTTGTTGAAGCCTTTGTAATCCAAATTTTGGAGCTTAATAGGATTGGTCACTCTATTGGAGAGGGGCCCAAAGATGTAGCCAATTCGGTGAACTTTGTTATCAACTGGCATTTTGTCTTCTTTCTCTTTCCTCTCTTTTATTATGTTCATCACATTTCTTATGCTATGTTCATTTAAGCATTTCAGTTCATTAATTAGTTTTTAAAGCTTTGATTAATCGTTTGTAATTGTTAAGCATTCAAATATAAATCATCATAGATCCTAATACAGATCAAGTGATCCTCCTTGGATATTGCATTATTTCTAGTAAACTTGCTCAGCACCACCCTGATATCATTATCAATAAGATTTGGACATCTAGGAATCTCGTCAAAGCATAACTTCCTATACATTTCCAAATGCATAGGCCATCTATGAAATTGATTATCTCTGTCCTCATTACCTCTACTAGCTTCACCACCTCCTCTCTTATGATCTATGTTTTTATTAGTAAATTGATTGTTGGTACAACATTACTACTTGTGTTCAGAGATTCAAAATTATGGGTGGATTGATCTATATAACCATAAGTCTTCCCATCAACTGTGGGTGTAGGATTTACTATGGAATGATAAGGGTCTTGTGAAATAGATGTTATGGCACCATCTACTAAGCATGAATTCTTTAATAAATTAATCTTCCTTTTCATCTCAACATTAGTTGCCATAATCTCTATATTTTCTAATTCCTTTTTTAGAGCCTCGTTTTCTTTCCTTAATTGATCTTCAGCAGATTTTGATTTAGGGGGTATGGGAGGATTTTTAGATGTGTATTTTTCATTGATAGCCAAATTATTTATAGGTTGCTTTCCCTTATCAACTGGAGGGTTGGACACATTTTCAACAGGGTGTGGAGCAACATTACTAGTAACTGTAGACTTCGTTTGGGTAGTGGTACTAACATTTTTTACAAGGTCAAGCTGAATTTTTTTGTCAAGGATTTTAGATACAACATGACCCGTGGTAATCGGTTTAGGTTCAACCTGGTTCAAGAGTCTCATATATTCCAATTGTCTTATTAAGGTCTCTCTTTCATTCATGGCATTCCTAATATTCTCCTCTCTTTCCTTTTCATTATTCCTTCTTATCTTAGCCTAGATCTAAACCTCTCTTCTGAGAGAATTAATATCTCCAAAAACTTCATCAGGATCTAGGAGAGTAATTTTTGAACCTAAAGACTCTTCCAGATCTATTAGGTTTTGGGAATTATTAGTGGATCTAGTTAACAATTCAGGTGGTAAAGGAGAATATCCATTGGGTGTAGGAGAGAGAATGCCACAAGCAACAAAAGCATTGGTAGTAGCAATATTATGATGGTGGCTCCTACTTCTACTTCTACTTTTTTTGGGTCTAGATCTATGGATGCTTACAACATTCTTATTTATGCAATCTTCTTCATCCTCATAATCTAACCCTAGAAAATTTTGCTGGCTTTCATGGCTACCACAATTTCTTAAAGGAGATTTAGTTGATTCTGGGATAGGATGTGGAGTAAACTTACTTGTATTTTCATCCTTTTGTATCCATGACTGCTTGGGAGTCTTTTGAAGCTCACCTTCCAGCTTTTCTTATGGATGCTTCTTCATATGAGCTTTGGTTTTTCTCATCTTTCTTCTACAATTCTTCCTCTTCAATACCTTCCTAATTTCTTCAAATAATGCACACTAGTGTAGAGACTTCAAATCCACCACCCAAAATGATTGGGAATTGTAAATAATGATATGATTCATGTGGATCTTCAAGAGAATTGCAAGGATTTGGAAATACAGAGAACTCCTAAGCCAACCCTCAATACTCTAGATGGAAGATTTGCAAGGACACACAAGTACTTGATATGATTTTATGAAAATGACCATATGATGATAAATGGTAGGATAATTTGACAAATATTTGCAAGGTTTTACACCCCATTTAAAATGCATATGACTCTAATTGTAATGCTTGGAAAAAGAATACTGGGATATAAATATTTTCACAGTATATCCCCAGCAGAGTTGCCAATCTATTGGTTGTTTTTTTAAGAACCAAGTTGGTCTTCAAAGAAGCCTATGGAATTTCCAATTCCAATCCTTAGCAACCTGAAGGGATTAGCCATTGAACAAGTGAAATTAGTAATGCTTTCCTCATGCACTTTGGGCCTTGCAAGACCTGGGAGGGTGATCCCATAATGTACCTAAAGAATTATGCACTTCATGACCATATACATTGCAAATAACAGATGAATTCTAATATAATAGCTCAATAAATGGAATATTTCAAGAAGCTGGCTACTCCTTTACAACACTCAACATTTAGAATATGAGAATGAAAGAAATTAACATGAAATAGTAACAATTTTAGTTCAATAGAAAGTTTTATTATAAATTTTATTTGCTATTGAATGATCAAGAAGATGTATTATGAATACAAAACTCAGATTAGTGCATTAACCTAGGAAATGGAGTCAATCTCAACACATATATAATTGGATAATAGAATAATACATAGCATCACAAAGCTTTGACAACATTGCATTACAACATCACACCATTGTATCACAAACCATAACTTCTTATAAATATCCTGATACTCAAATTACATAAACCTATAGCTTCATCCAAGCAATTTCATTAATTATTTGAATTAAAAACAAGGAAAAAACCATACATCCATTGGAAATCAATGAAGATTAAAAAAAACAACCATTGATCATTTTATTAATAGTTAATAAAATGAATACACCAAGAGAGAAATGGCTTTGAATTTGCACCATTTTTCATTCAATTGCTAGCACTGTTATCAAAAATTACATATGCATATCAACTAGACTCAAAACCTAAGAAAAAACTCAAAACTATTTTTTGTATTCTCATTACAAAATTTTATCTATTATCAATCAACAACTTGTACATTTGGTCATGAATTCCTTATAGAAAATGAAGGAGAAAATAAGCTCCAGGCTAGAATGTACACATGTCCAATTCCTATTTGATCAATACAATAGATATTCCCCAATGTAGTTATATTTGCAATTCAAAGGGAGGGAAATATCACATGGGACAAAAATCATTTACATTTTTCGATGAAGATCTTGTCTCGCCTTCCAAAAGGAACCTTTTATTTGTTGTAGCAATATATCCACATGTTTTCAAAATTATCTCCATGTACACCAAGCTCGAAGGAAAAAAATCATAAAATGAAGAAAGAGAAAAAGGACAAATTACCTCCATGTTTGCATCCCTGTCATCAATTTACAAACTAGAGAGAATACAATATTTTATCATTACTTGATCAAAGGCCTAATCTATATTAGTTCCAGGCCATTATTATATTCTCCCAACTGTTACTCTACATTGTTGCAAACTCGAGACCAAAATTGCACTAACCACCCTTCACAACAACAACCTAATCATCCAAGATATCAAGGTATTTGTCTTTCCATGATTGAAATTCATCTTTTGAGGGCCAACTGAATGCAATAAAACTAGCATCCTTTGCTTTGTATGGAGCATACTTGGTTACTACCTAGTTGGATTCCTTATCAAACTCCTCCAGGGCAATCCCTACTTGGGTAAGTATATCCATGTTCTTTAGCATTCGCATGTCAACCCATTCACAAATTAGGGCTACTTTCTTTGCAATTACATCATTTTCTTGCTCTTTCCAATCCTATAAGAAGTTGATCTCACCATTCTCCTTCAAGATGTCAAGGAGGATACCAAAATTCATCTCATCAAACCCTCTAACCAACTCCCTTATTTTTTCCTACAAAGGCTCAATCTTTCCTTGGAATTCTCGAATCCCATTCACAAGTCTAAGGATAGGTTGGATGTTATCTGGATTTTTTATATCAAGCTTGGATCCCAAAAACATTAGCCTTAAATCTTGGATTCTAGTAATCCATTTCTCCATAAGCGGGATGGCCACTTCCTTGTCTCCATCAAAATTTCTCACAACATCAAACATGGAAGAATCATTAGCATGGATGCTAATCAATCTCTTATCAATTCTGTTATTTAGATGCTCCAACACTGAAGTCACAATCTTTACATTGCTAACAAGGATCATTTTTTCATGTTGATTGCACCTTTCTTCATATGTCTTCAGCTTCTCAAGAAAATCTTCCTTTTTTATTTTCTCTATCTATTGTGCCTCTAATGTACTTGGTTCTTCAACTGAGATAGGCACATTTCCCATGTTATAAGGCATAGTTTCCGGTGAAGTATCTATGGGAGGAGTAGGGGAAGAAGGTGTTTTTTCTTGTGGTGAGGAAGGAGAAGCAGAATCTATTTGTGTGGGCACACTAGATTGCATATTTTGCATTTTCTCTTTCAACAGTGCCATCTATGTCTACAATTCCATAATATTTTCTTGGCCCTTACCATATTCAATTAACAAATCATTGTACATCTTTCTAATTTTTTCTTTCTCTTTCGTTATAGACTCCACTGTTGAATTTGTGAATTAGGCAACATTTACTGACATGGTAGCAGCTTCAATTGCAAAGGTATTAGATACCCTCTTTATGATCAGCCCTCCCTTGTAATCTACAGATGTCGTTGCAACTTCTGGCTTCTTTGTGTTTGGGGCTAGAGCCCAAATAGCCAAAGTATCCCATTGCTCGCTAAAGGCGGACCCTTGTAGTACAATTTTTTTCTCCTTAGATTTGTATAAAGGCCTGCCATACCTCCTCACTATTTCAAAGGCTATAGCGGAGGCTAGGTCCCACTATGGTAGCAAGAAAAGACCACTCTTTCTTACCAATTCCCTTCCCTCTTGTGTTGTTATGCCTTGGAAAATTTCTTTCATTTCCTTCATAACTTGAGCCTGAATAACTTGATCAGGAAGTTATGGGTGGGGGATCTTTTTCTTGGAAATGTTATTAACATATTCATCTTTCTTCACTCTCCAAGAAAATTCCATGAATGCAAAGGATTTGACAAATGAGTCATCATCCATGAACTGTTTACAAGCCTCTTCTCTAACATTATTATTGTTTTTCATGCATGTGAGGTCTACCTTACTCAATCTAAGGCCCATTTGTTGTGGTACCATCTCCCTTGGGGGAGAAGGCATACCCTGTTGCATCTCTTCCTCAGTAACCAATATTTCATCTTCAAAGTCCTCAGCATAATCCACCAGGCCACTTGATTTAATCTTTTGTTTCTTTTGGGGTGGTTGCCTTGGTGGTGAATCAACCTCAATAATCACATGGCTAGTTGACCTTGGGGGAGACAATGGTGGCATCTCATGTGACGGTGCAGGGATTTTTGGCTCCTCTTGTTGAGAAGAGGTAGTCACTGTTTGCTCTCAAAATTCTAAAAAAACATATTCAATTCTCTGAATTACATCTATAATGTCTTCAAGAGTTGTAAATTGTGGATCCTTTTCTCTCATTTCCCGCTCTAATTTATTGAAAGTAAACCATTTCATATTTCTATCATCTTGTTTATGGAAGTCAAAAATATTCCTTATTATATCCTCTAGAAAATAAAAGTTATGGATGAACTTGGAGCTTCTAATTATTTCCTTTAGCCATGCCATGAATGCCTCATGATCATGGTTTCATGCTCTCACCCTCTTCATACCAAAAGGTTTGAGTACATCATCAATCTTACTCCATCCTCCTTTCTTCATGAAAAAATTAGAGAAAAAAGTGTACGTAGGGAAAAAGGTTCCCTTCCCCTAATCTTTCAAATGGTTATCCTCTAAATCTCTTAGCTACCACATTAGTTTTAAGAAACCAACTCTTAGTGGCACATCTCTTGGAAATATGTGAGGTGCAACCCTTGTGCCATATACCCTCAGAATTGTGTAGCTAGGGTAAGGAATAATATCTCCCCAGTTGTGCTCAATATTCAAATCGAGCCTCCTATCTTGAGGCCTCAGGAAGTCATGAAAATTTGCAGGGATTCTTAGCATATTCAAAATTAAAACTCTCCTCAGCTTAGCAAAAAGATTCTCAAACACCACAAAACTGGATTTGTTGTCATCCCTATCAAGGAGTGTGGTATTGCATTGGACAGGTGGAACCATTTCACCTTCCTTTTTGTCCAATTTCATACCCTTTCCAAAGTAAGTAGCTCCTTTGAACAGAAACATATGCATGAACATATAATACCTAGTAGAATCTCACCCCATTCTCACCTTTCTTTAGTGCAACCAAGCCCTCATGTATCTTTTCAGCTAAGTATGATCCAAAATCATAAAGTGTGTTGCATGTAGGGTGTTGAATGTGTGCAACCATCTACATTTTAGCCATGGGCATACCTATAGTTGGGTCATAACCTATGATTTGGCATAAATAATAGAATATCTTTTGAAAATAGGTAACAAAATACACCAGTAGAATTTGGCAAATAAATGACTACATGACTAAAAAATTTAGTCACAACAACTAAAAATGACTAAATTCTACTATTTTTTTGCAACTCAGCTATAAATGAGTAAACAAATGACTAATTTGGTCATGACTAAAAGATTATTTAGTCACACAAATAAAAATGACTAAATATTTAGTCATTTATTTAGTCACAATCTATTTGAATAGATCTTTATGAAATCAAAAATCAATAGTTCTATTCCTAATTTTCATTTTAATAAACATACTTAAAACTTTCATCAAAACCTTATTTTTAGGCATGGCCCACCAAAATGAAGAATTAAACGTACTCTAAAACCTTTGTCGAAACCTTATTTTTAGGTGTAGCCTGCCAAAATGGAGAAATAAAATTACTCCCTGTAAATAGTTGAAGTTGGTTGGGTTCAAGATTTTTAGTAAAGAATGAAAAAGAATGGTAAGGAGATGTGTGTGACATGAAGCATAGGATTCATTGTTGCTTATCTCATTCCTGCTCTGCTCAATAAGGGTTATATTATTCGCGCTATTGTTTGTAATCCAAGTATTTAATTAACATATATTTGCATAATTTCAAATTCCTTCAGATGATTTTGAAGTATCAATGTATCCTATATAGGGTTTAGAATGATTTCTTTTAATTTAAGAAAATAAATAAATGATGTATTTTCCTGTGATTAGATAATTTGGAGAAGGTAGGGCATCTATGGGATCTTCCTAGTGCAAATCAGAGGCTTAAAATAATGAAAGAAGACCTGTTAGAAGAAGGTAGATTTGATGAAGCAATAGATGGAGTGGATGGGGTGTTTCATATTGCTTTCCCTATCATAGTACCAAATGATCACAACATCATGGTAGGTTGTCCTCCACTATATTTTTTCTTTTTTTTTTCTTTTTTTTGTTTTGATGACATAAATTGGATTAGTTTTATTCTCTATGAAATGTATTGTCAAGAGGAGGCATTCATTGATCCTAGTGTGAATGGGACTCTCAATGTCCTCAAGTCTTGTTCAAGATAACCCTCTGTAAAGAGAGTTGTGTTTACATCCTCTTGCTTAGCTATCAGATATAAATACAATACTCAAGATCTTTCTCTTTTAGATGAGTCCCATTGGAGCAATCCAGAATACTGCAAACAGTATAATGTAAGTATAAATACCCTCCTTTGAAGATTATATTTCACCGATTAGAAGCATTGAATTTCTTGTACAAGAGTAATTAATAGGTATTGCTTGTTGTGAGTATAATATTAAACTTGATCATCTTGGTATAAATAGAAAAAAGCCCCAAAATATCTCCATAAACTTATCCATGAAAGCTTTTACTTCTTAGGTTCAATTCACATCTGCATAATTCTAAATTTAGGGTATTTTTTTCCTGCAACTTTGGTATGCATATGCAAAAACTCTTGTTGAGAAAGAGGTCTGGAAGTATGCAGAGGGGTAGGGCCTCAATATGGTTGTGTTAAACCCATCATTTTTTGTTGGGCCACTTCTTGCACCTGAACCTACCAGCACTCTTGCCTCAGTCTTGAACATAATGAAAGGTTGGGGCTACGGTTAAAAACTTTGAGAGTTGTGAGTATTTAAACGATTATTAAGTCATAGATTTTTTTTAAAATGCACATTTTATAAAAGGGTTGTAGGCTCTCTCATGAGCATGTTCATAATGGAACCTAATTATCTTCCTGATTCAAAGGTTTTGTTTCAAACATGTTTCAAACCCTATAAGTGGATCATAGTTGATTTGAAGCTATCACTGTTATAACTTATAAGCCATAAATGTTAATGAATTGCTAATGGTGCAGTGGTTCCCTAGTGAATTTCCAAAAAATAATGAAAATGAATGCAGTGTAACCTAGAAGAATAAAATGTATCATGCATTTGTATGGAACTTGAATTGTCCATTTTCAAAATGAAAAAGTACCACTGTGATCAAACAATGTTACCCTTATTTACCTTTTGTGACTATCCTTGCATTTGACACCTTACACAGTCATTTTCATTCACATAATCATTAAGAGGTCTCCCTTAAGACAACAATCCACCCTTTTAACTAAAACCCAAGGCATCTTAGAAACACAACAAGCATATATAATTATTGTTTTTATCACTTTTGGGGCAATCTTGTCACTATTTTCATGTATTTAACCTCTGAGATGATATTCACCTTATCTCCCTTTGATCATCACAAAACTATGCTCCATTGTTTGCTTGGATCTTCTCAAGAGAAACACATCCCTAAGGAACTTTCCTCAGATCGATTAATGACAATGTACTACCTTCTTGATCTTCACTTAACACTACATTTAAACTACATTGCCACTGCCTCCTTTAACTATATTGACCTCCATCTTTATTTGAAAATATATCTTGTCTATGGATAGTAGGGTTTTGGAATCAAAGGGGTTCACCACATGACATTCAAGATTGACTGCTAGACTTCCTTAACTCCTCATCTCTTTTGACTGTCACCACTTAAAATTTTCTTGCTTTTGCTTGACTATGACTGGGTCATGCAAAATCACTGCCTTGCTCACTGTTATTGATACCATTCATGCTCTCCATCTTGAATCTCATCATGCCAACCAAAACCTAGTCACACAACCTTGAATGACTTAATAACCACTAAACATTCTTATTTTCATTTGACTGCAATGAGACTAAGTCTTCAAACTGCACATTATTCTTGATATGATTGTTCACATGACCATTTGATAGTGGATTGTCATTTTTTTTTCTTGACCAGACATCTCTCAATGTTAGCCCATTGTCCCTTGATCAATAGAAAATCCTTCATTATTATTTGATCTTCTTTGCTTAAAATTCTACCTCTTTTGACCTTTATCTCTAAAAACACAAAACCTTGCAACCCTTCACCTATACAGTCACTTCCAAACTTAATCGCATTGCACTGTGCATGATATCATATTGCTTTGATTTAATTGCTCTTAATGAGGAATCCAATCCCTTAATTCCCTTCAACAATGATAGAGTCTCATTTTTCCTTTCAATATTAAAACATTTATCAACAACCATCAGATTGTATCTTCTCCTTGTAAGGCAGTCTTCAAATAGTTGGCATCAATAAGGGTTCTTTTCACTTCTTGCATAAAAGCATGATGTAAAAGATCCCCATTCAAATCTTAATGTAGAGAACATGAAGAAATCGTGTGCATGTGTTGCATGCACTTACATGGTTAGGGATGATGACCTTCAAGAACACTACAACCTTTTCAAACCCTTCCCTTATCACAATGAAAACACTTCCACGTACAAGTTGCACCCCAAAGGAATTCCATGGCACAAGAATATGAAAACTAACATGAACACACTATACGTGCACTCTCCATTATTGATACTAAACATGAGGCTATTGAAAACATCATAACCCTCCTTGAAAACCATTATAATTGTATTTCATTGATTAGAAATATACACAAGAAACCAACTAGAGTTTCAAATGCATTATTTGCAAAATTTCTCATTATCCTCTTGCGACTTCTACTTAGAGACCATATCATTACAATCACATGATAAGGACTGAAAATAATTTCATAGTCACCCATGAGATACTTGTCACCATTTCATGTTGAATCATGAAACTCAGATGCTATCACTATCCATGTAATACCTCTTCATCATTTACAAACCTCTCCATAAGGATATGAAGGAAAATGATTTCCATTGTTTGATATGTCTCTTGCATTCCCTCATACAACATGGATCAAAAGGAATTCTTTAACATGAATATTCATTTCTTCAAACCCTAACCCACACATATAAGGGAAGAAACTCACTCAAGGAGGAAAGTTCATGTGAAATATTGTAAATCAATTGTGCAATATATGTTTGTGAAGGAAAATTTTTAAATGATTTTGGAAGCAGTTAGCTTCTAAACAACAACTGCAAGCATGAATTTCATTTAGTCTTATTATTATTTTTTGATGCAGGATGCAACATTGTTGTATGTGGGTAGATTATTGGCAGGCTTTGGTGTGGGAGTGATATCATTTACGGTAATTTTATCAACTTTTCTGCATGCCTATACTTTAATGAAAGGTTTGTCAAGGTGGGAAATTTATTTATGTTTTCATGAATCTTATTCTTTCCATATGCTATGGTAAATTTAGGTACCTTTATATATTGTTGAAACAACTTTGAAGCAATTGTAGGGTTCTCTTGGCATTGTAAATCAGGTAAGCTTCTTCCATCGATTGATTTCCCCTTCAAATTACTATCTTCCTCTGTTTCTTTGGGTGAAGTTGTGGATGACCAATAGTTGGGCTGAGGTAAGTGTTGGTCATAGAGACTAAATAGGACTGAGACTAAAAATCATAGAGAATAGTTGGATATTGCATGAGATTTTCCAAGGTATATTGAAGAAGTAGATGAAATTGTTGTGAGTTCAAGCCAATACAATGGTACTTTAGTGTCAAAGATTGATCTAGGGGATAGTGCCAGTTGTAATAGCAACATAACTATAAAGGTAATGTCTCATATTTAGATTCTTTTGGGTGAAATGGGGCATTCTACACTGTTTGTAGTCATTTTGTGAAAGAATATTATCAAAAGACTTGTTCAAAGGAGTCTCCATCCACATTAGGAAAACTTACACTATATTTTCTCAACTCAAATCTCTCTTGAAGCTTTGTGCTGAGGAGTTGAAGTGGTCTATTTATTGGCCTAGATTTGAAGAAATAGTGAATACAAGTACAATCCCTATTATGATGAAATGGTGCATAAAATTCATAAAGAGGACCAAACCTTAAAGACAGTATTGTCATACAAGTAGCACAATGACATTTAGCACCAAAGCTAAGAGAGTTGTAGCATTTATTTGATGCATGATACGAAAACTTGATGCATAACAAGGAAAACCTTGTAAAATTATTGCCACTACTCTATATGGAGACCTTGTACAATATCGATTTGATAAATGATAATGGTGGTAAATTGACTTTTGAGTGTGTTCTATTTTCAGAAAAAAGAGGAAAGTTTTTATTGCAATAAATGGTAGGCCTATCTTTCAATTTATACTTCATTGTCAAGAGTTATTAATCCTTGTCCAAACCCTTGTTAAAAATTCTTGTTACTATCCATGTTGTTGAAAGTGGTAGCAGGTGATCAATCCCATTTTTTTTCCTACCCATAATGAAGGTTTCACATTGGTGTTGAGATTAAAACATTGCATGAAGTCCAAGCTTATAAAAATCATTGCTTAAAACCTATCATAGGTCTTTTCATTGTATTCCATTGAAGTATATTCTTACAAAGCCCAAAGAAAGTGTCAAAGATTCACTAACAAGCCACTAATCTATTTCCATTGAGGTATGCATTGACATTGTTGTAGTTTACTTGCTTTTAACTAAACCCTCATAAAAACCTTGCAAAATCCATTAGTTAAGAGATATTGAGTGCTTCCTTGCAAAATCCATTTTTTGTACATTTTGTAATCATATCATTTCATTCCATGAGATGACATCTCTTTGAGGCATTATGTCAAACAAATCAGGTGTTTTTTCTATGATTCCACATCTTGCATATATGTTTACCAAAGCATATTTAACTATAATTCAGGTAACTTTTAGATTGCTTTGTTAAATGGATGCTCCAGAAGCTAGGAAACTATAGCTAATTGCATTCTAACATATTCATGCATTTTTACCCTGAAAAGGATACATTTACTCAGGTTTTTTGCTAACATTTATTTTTGATGTGCAAGTTATGTCATTTTGTGTCAAGGACAACCATGCTTAACCCTCTATGTTAATAGTTTCACTACAGCAGAACAGGAAAATAGCACCTAAAATAGTGTCGGATTTCAATGTATTTCAGTCCACGAATTGGGCGAGTTGGCCGACACTAAACTCAGCGCAAACATGCATGGTCAACTCGCCAACTTTTACGCTAAATTTTTTTCTGGACGTTATGTCAGAGTTAGCGCCATAGTTAGTGCCAGAAAATCACAGTGCCCCCGTTAGCACCTAAAAAGTGTCGGGAAATAGCATTGAAAATAGCACCTTTGTTTACACCTAAAATAGCGCTGGGAAATAATGCCTAAAATAGTTCCCAATTAGGCTTTCAGTTTTGCTTCTATGTCTACTCCCATTTTTGCTTCTAGTTTTGCTTCCAGTTTTGCTTCCAGGTTTGCTTCTGGTTTTACTTCTAGTTTTGCTTCTAGGTTTGCTTCCAGTTTTTCTTCTAGTTTTGCTTCTGGTTTTTCTTCCAGCTTTGCTTCCCGTTTTGCTTCCATTTTTGCTTCCAAGTTTTCTTCCAATTTTGCTTCCAATTTTGCTTCCACGTTTGCTTCTGGTTTTGCTTCCAGTTTGGCTTTCATTGTTGCTTCCTTTTTTGCTTCTAAAAAATGCTTCTTGTTTTGCTTCCTTTTTTTCTTCTAAAAATGCTTCTTGTTTTGCTTCCTTTTTTGCTTCTAAAAATGCTTCTTGTTTTGCTCCCTTTTTTGCTTCTAAAAATGCTTCTTATTTTGCTTCTTTTTATTAATTTAATATTTTTTATTTCAATTTAATTAGTTAAATATATGATGCCTCTTAAATAACTCATATGATTATAGACTAAGTAATTTAATTATTTAACTCATATGATTAAATAATAAGACAATTACCCACGAAATTTTTGTATTGCTTGTAAGGATTAAAAAAATTACATCTATTGTTCAATGTCATTACCCACCAAAACTCCACAGCAAACGACAAAAACCAGAGGCACCTTAACATGCAGAGTAAAACATTAAATAAACCTCGTAACCCCTGTAATTGTTTACCAGTAAAATCCTTACAAAAAATAACCACCATTAACAGTGTTTAGAGCTACACGCTTTAATACAACAAAAGCGGAGGGAGAATTCAAAATCAGACACAGAAAAACACAACCAGTCTTAACGAGCTCCACCTGGACCTAACGGATGCTTGGCTATCTCCTTCAGAGGCTTCTTCTTCCACCACTTCCCCAACTTCTTCTTTTGGCGCTTCCTTTTCACTTGTTCGATGAAGAGTGTGAGCGCTTTCCATCCCAAACGCGCTTCCTCACGACAATGAGCTTTGTATTTTCCTTCAAGCCAACAAATAAAAGGTTTGAACCCCAGTCTCCCATAGAGCTCCTCAATTTCATCATCTACCACTTCTTCACAATAATCTAAACCTACACCCAGAACCGCCCATTTGAGAATGGACTCCATGCCTACCAGAAAATATTCATGCACAATTTTCTACATCACCATCCTCACTATTTCCACTAGTTCACCTAAATCCAAGCCCCACGCCGCAATTAAGGAGTAAACGTCCATGTTGGTTCAGTATCTGTGTTTCAGAGAGTCAAAATCCCTGCCACAAATCATTTTTTCACACTGCACTAGCCGCTCATCATCAACAAGGAAAAGGCCCTCCAGTCATTTTCCAAACACCTCTCCATAAAACGGGCCCAAAGATATTCGTGACCAAAAGGTGAAATTGGCTTCCATTTCTCCTAAAAACCAACGCCGCCACCACTAAATTTTGTTGCAGAGTTTTTCTCAACCCTTTCCAAACATGACCTGACACTGACGATCCTGATCATGACCATTGTCAATTTTAGTCTTATATTGTAATGTGGCTCACCGCAGTACCACTATAGTTCTGCAGGTGCTGTGCATTAATTTTACCTTTCATCACCGCCTGAACTATTATTGTAACATGATCATCTATAATTAAAACAAGTGAGTCAAATATCTATAATTTAATTGAATTTGACAACATCCATCCTAAGCAGTAAATTAAAATCATCATACTTAATAAATGTCCATCCAAAAATCATCGACCACTTTTAATATATATAAATTGACAAGTCAATACCGATAAGATCATCATCATATATAACTAAAACAAGTGAAAAGTCAAATATGCCAGTACATCAAAAACATGTCAAAATGATACATGTCCAACAGTCGACATAAGTGAAAATGATACATGTACAAATGATATAAATAAAATTGATAAATTATGTAACTCAAACTAATACTAGTCAAGATGATACATGTCCAAATGATATAGTGAAAATTTGAAAATGATACATGTCAATATGATACAACTCAATAATATAGTATTGTAGGCCGTGAAAATGATACATATAATAGTAACCATGAAAAGAGTCATCATAACGATATATCAGCAATGATCCATGATCCAGTCTATATGATCATGAATATCACTGGTTACTATCACCAGCTGTCTCATCACCATCATCACCATCGTGATCATCATCATCATCGTTGTCATCATCATCATTGTCATCGGCCTCGGTGTCTTCCACATATGCGTCATCATCATCCTCTGCCATGTGATGTGTACTAGTAGAACCAATATTTTGTGGATCTATATCATGTTGAGGATCATCTTGATCTTCTAGAAGACACGTGTCCTACAAAAGAAAAACATTTAGAATGAAAAGTTATTATTTATTTCATGCAATAATTTATTTTTATGTTATATATCTAATATTACAACATATGATATGAAACATAATCATATTACATCATATCAAAGTGCACATACCATAATTAAATTTCAAATTCCCTAGCTAATACTTGAGATTGAGATTGTTAACCTTAAGAGAGTATGACTTGGGAAAAAGGAATTTGATATGGCTATTATTTTCAAAGACTTCAAGCAGGATGTACTCAGTATTGACGTCATTCCTCAATCTTCACTTGATGGCATCAAGGAATGGCTAAACTCCATGGATATAAAGTATTATGAAAGCAAAATGAACTTGAACTGGCAGCCAATTTTGAAGAGTATTACTAATGATCCAGATAAATTTTTTGAAGATGGTGGTTGGGAATTTTTGAATATGGAAGCTAGTGATTCTAATTTTAATAATTCAGAAGAGTCAGATCAAGGATATGAACCCTCTGATGTAGAAGAGGAATCAGAATCAGATTTCATGTAGCCACCATCAAGAGTGTTACAAGCCAACAAGATGGGGGAAATTCTTATATAAGGATAATTTTCAATGTTGCATGTACCAAATTTAATGCCAACTACAATGGCAACATTGAAATTCCCTAGCAGTATTTATGTTAAGGAAATTTCCTTCAGATGCAAGGATTCAAAGCACATCAACCATGTGGTACAGATGATTAAATCCCAGAGATGATCTGTAGAAATGAAAGATTTTGAAAAGGAAGAGAGAGCTACATTGGTGACTCAGGAGAAACTTCAGCTTTCAAAAACAAAGCCAATTAGGTTGGCAGACGTGTGGATCAGGCCAACATTTGGTGGAAGAGGAAGAAAGATGACTGGAACTCTGGAGGCCCACCATACTGGATTTCGGTATTCAACCATAAGAGAAGAAGAGATATTTGATATCATGTATCAAAACATTAAGCATGCATTCTTCCAGCCAATAGAGAAGGAGATGATTACTTTGCTTCATTTTCATTTGCATAACCATATAATGGCATGGGAACCAAGAAGACCAAGGATGTCTAGTTTTATGTGGAGGTAATGGATGTGGTCCAAACTTTAGGAGGGAAAAGAAGGTCAATGTATGATCCTGATGAAATTGAGGAAGAACAGCAAGAGAGGGACAGGAAAAATAAAATCAATACAGAGTTTCAAGGATTTGTGAAAGCGAGTAAGAGAGCTTATATGGGAGCAGCCTCATCTAAAATATTTTGAACTAGAGTTTGATATACCATTTAGAGAGCTTGGCTTTCATGGAGTTCCTCTCAAAGCCTCTGCTTTTATTGTTCCTACGATAAACTGTTTGGTAGAGTTGGTGGAATTACCTTTCTTAGTAATCACTATTAGTGAGATTGAGATTGTTAACTTTGAGAGAGTATAACTTGGGCAAAAGGAATTTAATATGGCTATTATTTTCAAAGAATTCAAGCGGGATGTACTCTGCATTGACGACATTCCTCAATCTTCACTTGATGGCATCAAGGGATGGTTGAACTCCATGGATAAAAAGTATTATGAAAGCAGAATGAACTTGAACTAGCGGCCAATTTTGAAGAGTATTACTAATGATCCAGATAAATTTATTGAAGATGTTGGTTGGTAATTTTTGAATATGGAAGCTAGTGATTCTGATTCTGATAATTCAAAAGAGTCAAATCAAGGAGACGAACCCTCTGATGTAGAAGAGGAATCAAAGTCAGATTTTATGTAGCCACCATCTAGAGTGTTACAAGACAATTAACAAGATGGAGGTAATTCTTATATAAGGATAATTTTCAATGTTGCAGGTACCGACTTTAATGCCAACTACAATGGCAACATTGAAATTCCCTAACAGTATTTATGTTAAGGAAATTTCCTTTAGATGCAAGGATTCAAAGCACATCAACCATGTGGTACAGATGATTAAATCCCAGAGACAATCTGTAGCAATGAAAGAGCTTGAAAAGGTAGAGAGAGCTACATTGGTGACTCAGGAGAAACTTCAGCTTTCAAAAACAAATCCAATTAGGCTGGTAGATGTGTGGATCAGGCCAACATTTGGTGGAAGAGGAAGAAAGATGACTGGAACTCTGGAGGCCCACCATACTGGATTTTGGTATTCAACCATGAGAGCAGAAGAGAGAGTTGATATCATGTATCAAAACATTAAGCATGCATTCTTCCAGCCAACGAAGAAGGAGATGATTACTTTGCTTCATTTTCATTTGCATAACCATATCACACTAATACATTTGACTGCAAAATCCAACGAAATTGTCTGACGAAATATGTAAAATTTGATGTTCGTCGGGTGCTTGTAAAACTTGATGTGTAATTTTCAATTTTTTGAAAGTTTATCCCCGACGTTTGTCAAAATTCCCTCATGAACCCGGGTTCGGCCAAAATGTCGGGCTATCATTTTCGTTGAATTTCTTTTCACAAACATGAAAAATTTAAAAATCAAATTGTGGCCGACATAAAGAAAAGTGAGTTCGTGCCTAATTTATTGCGACAGTGTTTTGCTCTACTTGAGACAATTTATGGAGAACTAAGGACAATTTTCTTGGGAAAAATCAGAAAAAATTCAAGAAGATATCGCCAGGTTGAGGGTAGTCATTTTATTTTTGCAAAATTTAGTTGTGAAGTCAGATTTCTAGTTCCAAGTTTGAAAATCATATTTTAAAGCAACATCTCAGCAGATTTAATTTTTAGAGGTTAAGGGTTTTGAGAATTTTATGTCTAAATTTTGTTGTGTGGAATCACCATAAGATCGCAACCAAGGAACAGATTCTTGTGACTGTAATTATGTGATCCATAACTCTATTGGTCATGTGGCATAGTTGTGTTATAACAAATATAGGATGCATTCATGTGTGACCCAAGTTTAATGTGGCTATGTTGTGATAGAAATGGAGGCACTCATATAATGTAGTTAATTCAAGTTGTATAATGTAGGTGTCAATCATCATTGGGTGCATTCAGGTTGTCTCAAGTTTAACAAGTTAGGATACAATTATAGCATGATCAAAGAGTGATTACCTCTCACTACAATAAAGAGCCTATAACTCTGGTTGATATGTAGAGTGGTTGTGTTATATCAATTATGTAGTGCATTCAAGCACAACCCATGTTTAATTCTAGAGAGTGATCAAGATTTTCTAAACCTTATGAATGTTACTTGACATATATTTGCATAATCTCAAATTCTTTTCAAAGGCTTTTTAAAGTATCAATGTGTCTTATATAGGGTTTAGAATAATTTCTTTTAATTTAAAAAAATAAATAAATGATGTATTTTCCTATGATTAGATAATGTGATCTCCTAAATCTGCCCCAAAGACACTATCCCTTTGGCACTCAGATTCATTACTCTAGCTACTAGGGTTTTGTATTTGACATCTTTAATATCTTCATGATAGTGGCCTTTAAATAGATCTCAGTCTTTGATTTAATCTTTATCATGTAACCCTTGAGTTCCATAATCCACCTTCAATCTCTTCTAAGAATGTTTTCTGCTTAATCAAGATAGTATGCATATAAAGCAAGTCCTTCATAATCGCCATTGTTCCAAACCACCAATTTCACCTTCCTTGCTTAAAATGTTGCCTCCATAAGCACAATAGCATGTTTTAAAATCATGGTTGCTGCTGATTGACCATTAAGGTCACCACTTTCATCATGAAGATACAATGAGATTTTTGTCTTCAAACTCAAGGCATTATGGAAGATAACATTGTGAATTTTTTGTTGTGTACGATTTGATTTTCTTGTACATTTACTGTTTTGCTAACTTCCTTTAAGACTGGGTATTGCACCCTTAGCTGAAATCTCAAACAGCTCACTCACTATCACTTGAAGATTCCTTTCATGAGCATCCTTCTATAAAATCAAACTATGTTCTATAGACTGCCTACTTACTACAGCGGACTCATTGTTTCATGGTATTGTAGTTCTTAAGATCCTTCAACCTTATTGACACTACTTCATAGTCCACAAGGTATTATTTACTATTCTCCCATCTTTGATGAGTCTCAAAACACTGCTCAAACATGCAATCCACTACCTCCATTATACATTAATGGCTAAGAAGAAACATTGAACCTATGATTACCACTATTACTTCATTTGGATAGTCATTCCCTGATTGCATTTTCCTTGTCTAACACTACCAAAAGCATTTGAGAAACTCTTAAGGTCAGCAAGGGTGTAAGGAAACTCACTGTTAAAATCTCCACTTTACTATGCAAGGTTTGAACTTTATTATGTTGTCACTGCTCAGCCTCTTTTTGACTGTCACATCTCAAATGACTGTCATTCTTCTTACCATAGATTGCATTTACAAATGTCACTAAGCTACATAGTGTGCTTGTTATTGGCTACAATATTTAGATTGTGAGATTTTTTTATTACCTACAATGTCTCAATATTTCTGGTATTGCAACCTCACTAATCCGCTATAGTTATTGTTTATGTTTCTACGGAGGCCTAGGGTTTGTACCCTAATCATGCTCTTACCAATGCTTTTGTTGTTTTTTATTAGGGCTCTCTCAATGTTGAGGGCCCTAGGGATAAACTCATCATAAGAAGTGACACATTGCATCTTTAACTAAAAGGATAAATCCGTATTGACATTAGCAATGATGATTCTGATTTGTTGCTCCTTAGGAATGGGTCACTTGCTCTTACTAGCTCACTACCTCCATTATTGTAGGAAGTTTGTGATCAAGTTCAATATTCTGATTTTAGGAGTCTTTATGGTTGGAAATCATAGTAAAATCAGAATTTAATAAGTTTTGGAATTAGCATTTTAAAGTGTTTTTTGGGGTCATTAACTTCAGACTATCTTCTCTTTTGCAGGGGTGGTTGCATGCCAATTTTTTTTGGTGTAAAATATCAAAATTATTGTGATTATAAGTACTGGCCTATGAATAAAAATTATTGGAGTGTGAGTTTGATATTTTTTGAAGATCTAAATAGTCAAGCTTGGTAAAGAAAAATCATGTCAGATAATATTAGTCTAGAACAAAATGAAGAGACATTTGATAGATTGTGGGCTAAATTGAAAAGAAAGGGTGATGGGAAATGTTATTTTCCTTGCAATAATTGCAAAGGCTTAAAGGCGAGATGACTTTTAATCACAACAACTGAAAAACATTGTAGGCAGCATGATCACGTTGAAGGGGGGCATGATTATCGTCCATTGGTAAGTTGTTCATTATATGTGTTTATATTGATTGAATTTGTAAATGTTTATATCGTTTTAACATTTTATATATATAATCACTTGATCATGATCATGTTTTATTTGTGTCTATCATTATTATAAAGGTGGGGCACCCTAGGGAAGATGATATGGATTATCACGGCTCAGAGAATGTAGTTTTGCAAGCGGGAGAACATGGAGCTGTGAATATCAAAGATGAAGTTAATGATCCTATGGAAGAAGATGATCATGCGCCAAAAAACACAGTTGAAGATGATGGTACAAATACATTGATCCATGACACATTTAGTGGTAGAGTTGATGATAATGATCAATATGACTTTGATGATGTTCATGATTTATCTATACTTGAGAAGGCATACGAGCCCCTTTATGAAGGCTCCCAAAAAACTCTTCTCTTTGTTATATTGTTGTTGTTGAACTTGAAGGTTATGAATGGTTTATCAAATGTAGCAATCTCATGGATGTTAAGGTATGTCATATATGCCATCTTTTTTCATCTATTATAATTGTTGTTAGTTCATCACTAGTAAATAAAGGATGAAATATGAACAAATTATTTTTTGTTGTAGATTGATTGGTGAATTTTTGTTACCACCATCAAATATTTTACCTCGCTCATACTGAGATTTATGTGCTATTATGAAAGATATCATAATGGAGTATCAAGCAATAGATGCATGTCCCAATGATCATATTATATATCATAAACAACAAGAATTTGCAACAGAATGCCCAGAATGTCATATCAATAGATATCGAATAGATGAATCCAACAGTGCTGTGTCTCGCAAGGTTCTTTCATTATATTCTCT